>SNQJ01S0285127.1:0-11011 GCA_010110895.2 Picea sitchensis | reverse complement strand
CAACATCGTACTGAAAGAAGTTTTGAAGTAGGGGATTGGGTGTTTTTAAGACTACAACCATACAAACAGATGTCCCTCAAGAAAGCCAAGAAGGATAATAAATTATCACCAAAGTACTATCGCCCTTATAAGGTGTTGCAAAAGATTGGTATTGTGGCATACAAATTGGAGTTGCCTGCATCTTCACGAGTACACCCAATTTTCCATGTTTTAGGCTTAAAGAAGGTTATAGGCGACAAGATCCTAGTTCAAACTATATTGCCAGAACTTGACGAGGAAGGAAAAATCATATTGGAGCCTGAAGCCATCACTGACACAAGAATTTGTCAGCTAAGGAATAGATCCATTTCAGAGTATCTCATTAAATGGATGAAACTACCGGCTAAAGATTCAACTTGGGAAGATGAGTCATTTATACAGAAGCATCCAAAGTTACTCAAGTGTTGTGGACAACACTTGTCTCAAGGGGAGGTACATGTTAAGCCCTAATATTGGATCATTACCCCTTAATTGGGGCATATTATATTAGTAATGTTATTTTATTTATGTTGGCTTTAGGCCATTAGTTGTAATTATACCTCCTAGTCTCCTATATATATCAAGGAGATGTTTTCATTTTGAATCATCTTGTACTTGAACATTTAAGTGGGGTAAAAGGAGGTTGCCCCCTCGAAGAGGCTTATTATCTGAAATTATCTCTTTTTCAAGGCATTGAGTACTTTTTTTGAGGATTTTCTATGCTATATTGATATTTGGTTCTTAACAGTCATCGCCTCTTTTTAGAGTTTGTTCATCATTATAATTTTCCTTTGCCATTATCAAAATGCCCTGGAGGGCGCTGCAGTCATCTACACCAACACACACTTTCAGTTACTATCTTATACATTTTTGAGTTACATGACACGAGCATGGGGCATTCCCGCCTCGTTTGTACACAAATTTAATTTTCCACACCTTGTGAAAGGTTTGGCTCCCACAGGTTCCCCTCTCCCTCCAATGGGTCGCTCTTGCAACTCCCCTCAACACTCTTTCTTACAACAGTACTCTCAGTAGAAGAAACATTGATGTATTTCGACTATACGTATGCTCCTAACCTCATACATCAGGGAGCATTTGTTATCACTAAAATTTTATCTGCAAATGGTTACAGGAATCCAGCATCTCCAAACACCTATTAGTTCATCCATGGCCCAAAAAATTCATTTCCAAAGGGCACAAAACTATACAACTGGCTATAAAATCAGCATGTGCTCAGAATACAAAGGAAGTGCGTACACATGCGCCAGTCGAAAACACCGGAAAAGCGCACATGCACGACTGTGGATGAAAAAAACCGTGCACACCTCAGAACAACGCATTTATGATTTTGGTTAGCCTCCCACCCACTTTTGGTTTATCTCCCAAGTCGATTTGACCCTCAAATCCGAAATGAATCCGAGCAGGGGGTTGTTCAAAGACCTAGAGGTGCCCTAAATGGCTCCTTGTTCACACTAAAGATTGGTTGAATAATGCCTCAAAGTTTTGCTATAAAGAGAGGCCATGGGTGCACTATATTTCCAATAATCTATTTGTATTGTTATGCTTCCTATATTCTCCTGCAAGGAACCTCTAAATTTCTCATTGGAGCATACAAGCACCATTTCATTGAGCTATTCACATCACCTCTTGAGTGAATGAGATTTGGATTTCTTCACCATTTCCTTATGTTTTTTGTTTGTAAGAAGAGCTCAATCATTGGGGGTTCAAGAGCCCTCCCTTGGAGGAAGAGGAGACCCATAAGTCTCCCTTTCTCTTTGGTGTTTACCCACTAATACAATCTATCCATTGGTGGCATGAATATGGTTTATTTTTTATTCTACTTTCCTTATGCACTTTACTTTAGTTTCCTTGATTGTTATTAACTTAGTTGTTTATTTGTTTCTTGTTCTTGATGTGTCTAACTCCTTCACTCATTTCTATCATGTCTAGCTAACCCAACTAGACTTGTAAGTGTCCTTGTTTTTCTCATTTAGGTGACGAAAAGGATACAACAGTAACCAAAGACGACTGAAGTAAGGATAACTTCAAATGAAAAAGGTATTTCATAAGTAGTTTTCCCTACCAGAAGGAAAGGTATCAAATGCAAGACATCTCCACGAAGAGATGAGCATTCTAAAGAGGGAATGAAGACATTTCCCACTAGTAAGACTGACATGAATTTATGGTCTACATATCCATGTTCTTTATGTGGAACTAATAACCATAATATGGTGAAATGTCAAAGAAGACAATCCTTGCAAGAAAATCCATACAAGAAAAAGTCTAGAAGCAGAAGTCATTTTCCAAGACAAAAGAATGGAAAAAAATGATTGTGAATCTAGGATAGGAACAAACATGTTTGCATTCATTTTGGTAAGATTGGACATCATATAGAGAAGTGTTGGACACTTTATCCATAATTATGTCTGAAGCAGAACCAGGAAGATGTAAAGGAACTTACAAGAAGACAAGTACCAACCTCAAGTAAAGTTGATAGTCTTGTTGAGAGATTAGACATAGAATTCTTCTTGATGGTTGGTCTTAACAGTGTAGTGTATGAAGACATCAAGGTATGGTTTATGGACAATGGCTCATCTCAAAACATGACATGAATGATATTAGTGTTCCTTAATTTCTCAGAAATGACGCAGATTTCTATGTAGGATCTGGGACTAATACCATACAAGAACTAAGAGGAGTTGGGTATGTGAGATTCCAGCTCAAGTCAGGAGGATTTCTAGGAATAGAACATATGCTATGTGTTCCATATTTGAAATTAAACTTACTCTCATTTTTATCTTTCGAAGATGAAGGATATGCAGTTTTGTTCTAGGATGGAAAAGTATTAGTGTATTCATAGAAAGATACTCATGAAACATTGATGGTGGTTCATGTTAGAAAGGAGATATTATATAGGTTACTTGGAAGACCTATAATTGGATCCAGTGGCTATTTGACTTCAACATCAAATTCAAAGATTCATATTCATCATCAAAGGCATTGTCAGAGACAAGAAGCTGTGAGACTCCTTCCAGTACTAAGGGAAGAATGATTCCATGAAGAAGCCACCTATCTTCATCTCTGGTTAGGTATCGAAAAAGATTCCATTTTGGAAAATAATTTGTAAATATGTATATTTTTAAAATAGAAAAATTAGTATGCATATGTAAATACCTTCTAAAGTCTATTTCCATTGTTGTAATAGAGGGATTATTAGCCACTCCTTAGAGAATTTCAAGAGGGAGAGGAATCGTGTAGGGATTTCTAAAGCCTTGGGTTTTATTAGCCGCTCTTTAGGGAGTTTTGAGGGATCTTGTAGGGATTTCTAAAGCCTTTCGATAGAAGTGTAGACAATTTTTGGTATTATAAACTAATGAAATTCATAGGGGTCGAATTGTCTATGTAATATCATTGTTATTCTGAAGTACAAAGGTGAAGGAACAACAAGATTTGGTAGTTGGAACATGTAGCTCGAGAGACAAAAGAGCATCATATCTATACAATGTCTTCCTAGAGATGATAAAGAAATAGTATTATTTATAAAGAGATAAGGTGAAATAAGTATGCTTTATCCTATAAATATCTTCAAGATGTTATGACATGTTCATATATATGTATATCTTGAGAAGAAGCAAGTCAAGAAGTACAAATTGTTGTGGAAAAAAAATTTAGATTTTGCTTTCAGGGAAGGAGAGAGTAAATGAACAGGGTATTCATTCAGAGACTCCTACAGATACATAAAAAATACATGAATAGTTAAGACAAGATGGGCGAGACATAGTCCAACATTTGACTTGGTTTTATGATTGTCGAGATGGAATATCTTCAATAGAGAAGGAGATGGGAGTGGATTTTGAGTTCAGGATTCAGGTTTGGATATTATAGAGAAGAGAGTCAGTGAGAAGACTTATGTTATGAAGGAATCAATGTGCTAGAAACATATCTAGATCTAAACTAGTGCCAGTAGCCATGAGAAAAGAGCCAGAGTCATGACTATTTCCAAGAGACTGAGTCAGAGGCATGTTTTAGAGAAGCAGACAGATGTGCATTGGTCTAGATTGGTTTCCTTGAGATTATGAAAGTTCAAGAAGGAGATCAAATCTGTATCTGAGATAAAGATCCAAAATATCAATTCCAAGATAGGTATCATTACAAGTACATTTCAGCAAGGTGGAAGAGTGAAGAAGCTTCATCATCACTAAGTTCTTGAATAAGAGAAATTCAACAAGGTGGCAGAGTGAGGAAGAGTTATCATCACTAAGTTGTTGAAATATCCATACTTTTGGAGGTCCATAAGTTCTTAAGTGGGAAGGTGTATCCAGGAGGATCCAGAATGCTCAAAGAGGTCTAGAAGGATCCAAAATGCTCAAAGAGGTCTAGGAGGATCCAGAAATGCTAAGACAATTATCATCTCAAATGCTCTTGAAAAGGACTTCATTGCAAATATCTCAACAAGAACTTTCCAAAAACGCGTGAATCGCCTCAAATAAGCATTGTATGAGAAATTTATGGCCTTTCAAAGTTTTGATAAAAATAGGGCAAAAGGATGATTCAACAATCTGTACAGATGACATCAGCAAGCTGGCATGGAAATACGAAAGACTGCCACATGGCATCTGTACAATTGAAGTGGATGAATCATAGGATGACATGTGTCCTTCCATATAGTTGATAATGTCAGCATTCATACAACAAGTGTCAAGAAAGTAGAGTGACACGTGGATAGGTGATGTCATCATGACATCATCCTATTGACGTGGAAGCACTAGGCGCTGCCATGTGTCACCCAAATTTGGATGAATGGGTATCCAATTGGACCAGTTGGAAAATGCGATGTATCACCCATATGGATGACGTGGAAAACCATAAGGCCCATATGGCACCACTAGCAGGGTGACATGTGGCCTACCATACGATGACGAGGTGAACATGTGGAGGCATAGTCAGTAGATGATGTGGCAGGGTCATACAATATGGAGATGCCACATGGCAAGGCACAATGGGAAACAGGTGGAACAATCATAGGCTACAATGTGGTCCAATCAAATGGCGCCACGTGGCACCTTCGAGAAGGCCAAGTTGTCATGGAGATTAAAAATTGTCCCCCCCCCCCATAGGGGGTGAACCGAAATCATATGTTAAACACTATATATAACACATATTCTAAATATGGATTGTGTGGGGACTGAACCCTGGACCTCCCACCAAACTTCTAACAACTTCATAAACAACCACCAACCAATGCGCCACCAACTTCGGTTGGTTATAACCACGAAGGGAATTGTATTTAAGTTCGAGCTGAGATTTCGGATGGAGGTTGGAGGCCCACACCCTATTTAAACTAGGCATGGATAATGAGGCGGTATGGAGTGCAGAGTATGGGATGATACGATAGAGTACAGTATGGTGTATTTATTTGCATGCCAAGAGATGTCTTAGTCATGAAGTTATCTTGTTTTGTGTGCCATGTCCAAACATAGTCATGTTTATACTCGTTTGTCTCAATTTTTCGAGAGGAGCATGATGGTGATGTCTATTTTGTGCTAATATGTTGTTTATGAAAGTATTAGTATAGATTTCCATGTATGAGAGCCATAGTGCATCATTTAGCATGTAAAGGGGATCATTTTGAGCTTATTCATAATATAATTGAGTTTATAGTCATTTTTATCATAATTTCGAGAGGAAGTCAATGGTAACATCTATTTTTGGGATTGAGCAGTAGAATTGAAGAGTGACTTCAAGATTGGATTTTGTAAGTCCATTTTCATTGTAATTTTTGACATTTGAGATTAATGAAGAGCAATATCATTGTTGAAGGGGACTCGGAGATGTAGCCCAGAAGTTGGTATCGGGTGAACTCCGTCATCAAATCTTGTCTTCATAGTTCTTTGTGTTATCTCTCATTATTATGCAAATTATTCATCAATTTATGAGGTTTTGGATAAGTAAAAGATTCACATGTGTTAAAAAAATATGTCAAAGGAGATCAATAAATATTTTGAATTAGGTTAGATGTTAACATGTATATTTAAAGAGTAATTTAGTGTCAAGGGATTTTCAGATCAATAATGATGCGCATGGCTTTCACATCCCTATGATCATGGATGACCAATGTTGTCACATGTGTTGGTGGAGTTATCTAAGTATTAGAAAATTCCTAGATCCCATTCTCCATCAACACCAACATGATCTTCTCCTTCCAAGGATTTTAGTATGAAACCTTATCCAGCATATCCTCCAATCGCAATCTTGTTTCCATCTCCAAGATATGATCCGGTAACCCTATGTTGAAACTACCCTTGTACTTCCCTATAAGGCCATGTACACAATTATCACCACTACAACCTGTGTATGTATGTAAATGTCATTTTTGCAACTTGTGTATGTACACAATTGTGCTCACGGCCTCCTGCATATGTACACAACTGTCCCTTTTGTGACCCGCATACACCTATGTACACCTGCAAAACCCATGCTCTGCCTCAATACTATTTTTTTCCTAGAATTTTTCCTTCGATTTCCACCTCCCAGTTATAGATCTGACTAGATATTCTTGCATATCTGATAGATGTTCTTTCAATTACTGAGATATGTGCTCTTGGTTTCCTCCCTTCGGAGATCATACTTTGATACCATGTTGATTTTACCACTTCAACCTACTACTTGACAGTTAGATCAAAATAAAATCACTCTATCTAATAAAAACACAACTCTGTAATCAACTAAACATGCAATAGAAGCATAAACAAGGAAACCAAAATCTCACACACAATACACCAATATTTTCAGGTATAAACCCATTAAAAAAAACCCAAAGGGAAAACTAGTTCCAAGATGCTTTTCTTAAGTTCAAATTAGGGCTCTCTTAATAGGGAAATGGCCCACTAAGAGAATATACACTACATATAAACATGGCAATGCATGTGCTACTATGACTCTATACCAACACATTTCCCAAGGTGTATGTGCCTTTCCTTCAAAAAACTCATGTACATACACAAATTTCTCCACTAAGACCTTCGTACATGTACAAAATATTTGTATGGAAAATTTTGTACGATTCTACGCTTTCCTTTGGCTTCTATCAGTTGAAACCCACATGTGGTTGCCTCTAGTCTCTCTTCTCCTTGACCTATATTACCTCTAGATGAAATTCATTCTCCACCTATCCAAGATCTTGAATCATAGTCCTTCGTGATCGAACCCTCTTTGCATCAATAATTGGACGAAATATCTTCACCCAACTTGTGAGATCTCCTCACTCTTGTGTAAGAAAAAATACTTATTTCTCCTCACACTAGCAAAATTCCTTCTCTGTTATCCTCAACCTTGGAATCTCACCAAAATTGTTGACCTTTATCTCTCACCAAAGTTTCTCACAAGTGTGTTCCTCCTTCACCATGGTTGAGATTACTTCTCACACTCACTTAAGATTTGGATTTCATGGATTACATGCTAATTATTTTTAGCACTTTTTCTAAATAACTCAATTAACCAATAAAAACACTTTTACTTTAATTAATTCCTTTTAACTAAATTAAAATCAAGGCTAGAAGGATTTTGACGACTTCCACATGCTAGACATGTGCCAATGTGGAAGTACTTGTCTGATGCTACCACTAACATCAACAATTCTAACAAAATCAGGGAAAAGTAAAGATGGTGGCCTCCTTCCAAGTTAATGATTGGTGTCAAAGGTGAGCCATAGTGTCAAAAGGTCCCTAGCCATTGATTTTGATCAAGCCAATAAACGAAAAATTAGGTGGATGGACCCTCAACTCAAGCAAATCAGCCTAAATTAATTAAATTGGCCGAAATTAACGAAGTTATCATTTCCAAGTGAATGTGGGGTACAAGTGATCCCTTTGGACAAATAATGAGACTTTGGGTCAAAAAAATCCTCCCTCATTCAAATTGAGCATTTATTAATTAAATCTCCCTCCAAATAATTAAATCAACCCCAATTAGTTAATTCGACCTTCTCCAAGTGAGTTGTGAGTAGTCAAAGAGTTGTGGGAACATTTTCCAAGCCAAAAAGTGAGTTGCAGGGTCAACTCATTAAATGTTGAGTCAAGAGAATGGATGTTGGAAACCACTGACCCTCATCTCCATCACATCTGCCCAACTGCCAACATATTTTAATGAGCCTATTTAGTCAAAGGAAATAGTTGTTCGGTAAAAATTTAGCCGTATGGGTCAAATCAATCCAAACATTGGATGAGGGGGAATCAAAGTATATTTGTGGGCACTCAAGTAAGAAAAACACACCCCTCCTTAAATTAATTCAACCTTAATTAAATTAAATCTACCCCCATTTTTTCATAGTCATGGGTATTAAAAGCTAGTCATGGATATTCTTATTAAATCAACATCTTCCAACAGTCATTGAGCATTCAAGGGAACGATCAATCAAAGGGAAGTGGAACATTGGATACCAAGTATGATCAATCCAAGTGAACCAAGTTATTCAACTAGTCATTGCCTCTCATAGCCAAATTGAACGCCCTTGTGGGTGATTTTTATTGATTAAAAAAGTGTTTCTCTTGTAAAAACACTTAGTCTTCGGGTTGTAGATGAAAAGTGAAACAATTATATTTTGGGGAGAGAGGACAAACTATCCACTAGAAATATAAATATAAAAGGATAGACCCTCTACCCAATTGTGTTGTTGTTGAGATGTGAGATCATTATGCCATAATAAGAACTTTTATTTTTCAGTGCATATTTTGGGTTGATTCTTCTATGCTTTTTCTTCTTGGATTGTTTTTATTATGTTTCATAGAATATACATGTGTATTTATAGATTAGTGCAAGACAATTGGATTGATCCATTGAGGGGATACATAATCATGTTGAAGGAGAGGTCAAGGCGCTAGACTTCATCTTATCCTTTTGTTGGTATTAAGCATTAATCAAACCCAACTGTTGGACAAATCTTTATCAGGAATCCCTCCAGCAAGGGTAATATTCTACTTGGTGCCATATTTAACCCAATGGTTGGAGACCATCTCCATTGACAAATATTTCCTGTAAAAATACAAAATCTTGTAACATTATTCCATACTAGATTGGGTGCGATCATCTCCTCGACTCCAAACCCATGCTCTAGTCCAAAGTTAACAACTAAAAAATAGAGGGTTGTGATTGAAATATGGAACTCCGGAAGGTAATTTTAAGGCCAAGGTAAACCTCACTACATCAACCATTAAACTTTAAAACCCAATCAATCTCCTTTGTTTTTTGTTCTATAAAAATAAAAAATACAAAATAATTGTCTAGCTTGTGCTTGAATTTTTTTTATCATACTAGCTAGTAGATCCTTGTCACTTGATACTAGATCCATCTTTATCCAAGGAATGTATGATCTACCCTTTGATTTTCTGCACTTTAAAATCATATTTCACGATGGTATTGTAAGGTGGTTTTGCATATCTATAGTATTACAACAGATCTATCCATAGATCCAGTAAGAAACCTCACTAAAGGGTTTGAACAAGTAAGTACATTCCATTTGTAACTCTTTTTTTTTATTCCAAATCTGATTTAATAGCTTAATATCGATTTTCTAGGATAAAAATGAGCATTTTCTGGCCATTATAAGTCACATTTTACTGTTGGAATAAATTTATGTGTTTTGACCCTAGGGGGATTTGAACCCCACTTGATGCAAGTAGTTTCCATATTGTTGGAAACTCCATTTTACTTTTTGATATGAATTTTGGACCAATAATATCATCATTAACTCGTTGCACAAGCTTCCCCGCCCATAGATCTATTGATCTAGTGTGTTTTTGCACTTTGGGGTGGCCCCAAAGGGGCATATTACGCATTGTTTTCTTTGTTTTATAGCATGTTTTGTAGATCTAAAAGTGCAAGACAACGAGATACTTGCCAACTTACAGGCACTTATCATGCGACACATACCAAGAAAATCATATCTCATTTGGTAAGGGCATTCATCCCCCAACTTTGTGTTTTTAATTTAGAGTTATATATTGCAAGGTTTGTGTGATATTTTGCTTGTTGGTCTGCATTACTTTTGTGGTTTATTTCATTTTCAGATAATTTAAAATTAATTAATTAACTCCTACCTTCACCTTAGACATCATTATTAGGCACTAGTCTACTAATATTTGGTGAAGTTGTGTGTATATGTTTAGATTAGGGAAGCCTCCCATATCCCTTTGTAGGAGTTTGGATTAAAGAGTGGTTATTTGTGCCAAGGTGAAAATGAGAACTTATCCTATGTGGTGCCACTTTAGCACATCAAGAAGACCTTAACAAGACCACTAAATCTAGCGGTAACAAGTCCTCTAATTAGAGGTATTTTTTTATCCCCACTTTTAAAAATAAGAGCAATGAGGCCTTGAGTCTAGGTTTTAGGGAAACCCCATTTGACTACTAAATTGAAGAGATTGTGGATGTGAGGGATGAGGATAAGTCCTCCAATTTTTAATATTTTGTCTTAGTAGTCTTCAATGTCCTTAGCTTTCCCTTTTGTGGGATGCTTGAGCTGAAATTCTATGTCTTCTATAGAAAAAATCATTCCTTTATAGAAAGGGTTTGAATATTGTCCACGACATCAAGGGATTCATAAATATTCTTAAGGTAAGAATTGCAATCCCTTAGGGGAATCATATTGTTTTCTTTAGTTTTACGAGTCAAAATTTTCCTCTAGAATTTCTTAGGATCTAGTTTAGAGAGGTGCAAAAGCGTCTCTTGCTTTCTATTTATATAGTACCTTTTTTTTCCTTTTAAATAAGGATTTGTACCTATTCATCTTGTTGGATCTTAAGGACTCATTAGAAGCATCCCTAATGGATTTTATAGAAATCTTACATTATTTATCATAACAAGGGTTGGGTGTTCTATTTTCCTTTTTACATGACACCTTGATCTATAAATCTTGCATTCTTTATCATACCAAGGGTTGGTTGTTCTATTTTCCTTTTTACATGACACATTGATAGATAACTTATAAATGGAAGTA
>SNQJ01S0285123.1:0-11012 GCA_010110895.2 Picea sitchensis | reverse complement strand
TACCGATGGTTGACTTTGCAGTGGCCAAGTATAATAGGAAATATTTATTATAATTGGGTGGCCAAAGTAGAGGGGTTGATATAAGGACACTTTTCAAAGCGAAGAAAGAGTGTTGAGTGACTTCGTCCCAATGAAAAGGAACACCCTTCTTCAATAAATGCATAAAACCCTTTGTGATCTCGACATAGTTTGTGATGAAACACCAAAGAAAATTCGCTTTTCCCTGCATGCTCTGAAGCTGATGTATGGTGCACAGGGGAGGCAATTGAACTATTGCCTCAACCTTGAGAGGATCGACCATGATCCCTGTTTTCGAAATGATGAAACGTAACAGATGACCTGATGTGACACAAAAACTACACTTGTTTGGATTCAAGCGGATTCGGTAGTAGTGACACCGTTCAAGGATAAGTCAGAGGTGTTCCGGATGATCAACTCTCTTGTGAGATCGTGATGCTAAATCATCGAGATACGTCTCGACTATGTGTTTGAGTTTGTGGAAAGAAAAAGACATGGCCGACTGAAACATAGGTCGAACATTTTTCAGACCAAAAGGCATCTTAGGATAAGAGAATGTACCCCATGGACAAATGAAAGTAGTTTTGTGTTGTTCTTTGGGTTTGATTTGGATCTGATTGTATCCCGAAAAACCATCCATGAATGAAAATGCCTCGCATCCTATGCATTCATCGACTATCTGGTCATTAAATGGCGTGGGGAAATTATCTTTTGGGCAGGCCTTGTTCAGATCACGGAAGTCCATGCATACGTGAATCATACCCTGCTTTTTATTGGCTGGCATGAGATTTGACACCCATTGAGTCAATTGGATGGGGTATATGAAACCAACTTTAAGTAGTTTCTCTACTTCAGCCTTGATAACTATTTATTTCCTAGGATTGATCGGATGAAGCTTCTGCCAGACCGGTTTGACATCAGGATAAGTTGTGATTTCATGTTCGACAATTCTTGGGTTGATGCCTGACATTTCCTCGTAAGCCCAGGAAAAGACGTCGTGGAATTATTTAAATAGATCTGTGTAGGCTTGAATCTCCTCGAGGGAGCAGTTCTCTCTGGCAAAGATATTCTCCACAAAGCCACGGGTTCTGGAGATGTCAATAGGTATTATTTCAGCTATTGTTGCCATATTTCCTTCAGCATAAACTGCGTGTGGCGCCAAAGGATTGATAAGACAATCTTTATCTCTATTCATGGTCAGAGTGAATTCTCTTGCTTCAATTTGTCTTAACTCTGCGAGGAAGTAATATCTATGATGAAGATCGTCCCAGGGTCTGTACGGAATAGTCATTGCCTCAATAATCACTTCATCTGAAGGCAAGGCTAAGTCTAAAGAATCTTTATCAACAAGGGAACCTTGAGCCCAAATAGGCTTGAGCACCGTATATAACTCTTGTGCTGGAGTCAGATCGGGGTCGGTAGAAGCTCGTTGAATGATCGAGTATGAAACTTCTGCCGCGGACAAAGGCATGGCCATGCCATGGTTCTCTGTCCCTTCCATCATAGAGGATGGGGAAGGAAGGGTCCACAGATCGTGAAAGTACGTCGTGCAAAACGACGAGATTTGAAAAAATTCAGCCCAAGGCTAGTCGGGGACAATCGTCATATAATGGAAATTTCCAGTCGGAGGCAGGTAATCGAAAGTACCCATCAATGATGGGCACAAACCAACCCCTACATTGATGATGCCAGGCTGGGGGTTATCAATCATCGAGACTGTGGAGACTCCCGATGAAGGGTCAGGATGGGAGAAGGATAACTGATCAATGGTCACAATCCATCCCTTGTGAGGAAACAACAAGACCTGAAACACTGTCGCAACCACTGCTTACATAGCATAGGTATAAATCCTGCCTAACAAAAGATTGTAGTCTAGGGACACATCGACCACTTCAACTTCGACACACACGATTTTTCCCCCTAACTGCATGAGGAAAGAGGGGATGATCCCATGTGGTCAGAAAGAATGACCGTCAAAAGCTGTAAGTATAGTAGGTGACAAAGACAAAATGGGTTGGTAGATGGCCTTCCAACATGCCAAAGACATCATGCATGTCGAGGCACCCTCATCCACCACTGTACGAAAAATATTCTGGGTAAAAGTTTTCGTGGTGTAAGCCAATACTATCTAAAAAGCGAAGTGGTAAGGAAGACGGGGTTTTAAGTCAGAGGTATCAAGCATGGTCATTCCCAAATGACAAGTCTTGGCAGAGCCTAAGGCAGCTAACACGACCTTTCTCTGGGAAGGGAAACTCTGGAGGACTTCCAAGGCAGACATCACACAAGGGGTTTGTGATAAATCCTCCACCACAGAGTAGTTCTGGGTGGCCCTTGCATTTGGGTTGTAAGAATATTTCTTGAACGCACCTTTTGGGATGCGTGTCATTGTTTCTCCCAATGTATTCTCAATATGAAGAGGGAGAGGTGGGTTTTCATCTTCTTTACCCTTCTCAGAGGTGTCTGGATTTCCATAATCATGTGCCCTAGTCATTATATAGGCATCACCTTTCATCGTATAGAAATTTGCGGACGATGGATTACTTGAAGATGAAGGGGTTCCTTGATTACCCCCTTCCGCGCTCGAGGAGGATTTAGTTAGATTTTTCCCATGTGGGAACAGGTTTGTTAAAACGATAGGATGTTGTTGTGCCAATAACTTCTGGGCCTCCGCAAGTTGAGGGCACTGATGGGTCGGGTGGTCTTCCTTGCAAAGATTACAAGGATACTTTGACTTCTTCTTTTCAGTGTCTCCCCTGCCAACATTATCGATGGGTTTCTTATCCCCCTTACCCTTTTTCTGTTGTTTCTTTTTTCCATCATGCTACTGGGTGGCCTTTGGGTTTGTCGTTTGCACACTGTGTACATCCGACTTTTGGGTAGGGGGAGCAACCGAACCAGTGGTTTGGCTGGCCACTATCTGTTGTATCGACAATTGTTGCAATTGATTTGAAAATGGATCAACGGGCTTGGTTTGTGCTGAACCAATAATTCCATCAGCATGTGGTCGAAACCTTTACCTAGTTTTGTCAAGATTTGACCTCGGTGCATCTGGAAAAATCTCGTAGAGTAAACTAGATTGAGAGTAAATTAGCTCTAGATGTTGTGCTCTCATTATCGCGTCTTCCTCGGAAAACACTCTGGACATTGCGACGTCTTTATATAACTGGGGTACCAAAGACTTAAGGAACCACTCTAGCAGGAATGCTGGTGGGACTAGCACTTTGATCAAACTCTTCCGGCATCTCCATTCTCGAATATGATCCGAGATATGGTCTAATTTTGTCTACTCGAAATTGGCCAACAATTCGGTGCCGACATCGTATCTCACAGGTAATTGGAAATGGTTCAGGAAATCCATTTCCAATTTGCCAAAGGAAGAGTATCGTGAGCGGCCGAGTTCAATGTACCATTTCGCAGCACTCCCTATGAGAGTGCATTGAAACAATCACAACAGAATGGAGTCGTCTCTTAACGAGTTGGACGAGCACCATAAGTGGAAGGTAGTCACGTGATCACCAGGATCTTCGTTAGTCTTGGCCTTGAACTTTGGAATGTTTGAAGGAAATTTGGTCGGCATGGTAGGGCAAATCAGATCATGAAAAATGGGGTCATTTAAGAGCCTTTTCAAATTTGGCAAGTGCAGGGTTGCCATAAATGAAAGTTTGGGTTGTGGATTGTAGCCAGGTAAAAAGGAGCTTGGTGTTTGAATGACACCAGGTTGCCAGGAAAAGTTAGGTTGCTGGCTAGGGCTCTGGTAATAACCATGACCATGACCAACGTATGAATTGGGTGCTTGTTGAGACATCATTTGCTGTTTCCCGTAATAAGACATAAAGGGCTGAGCTTGTGTCGCATTCCACGAATTTTGGGAGGGGTTGCCCCCTGTCGATCCGACGGGTATAGGCATTGGGCCTTGCCTGAGGTTCAACTGGGTATGGAAAGGGTTTCCCCGATCGATATCCTTGGCAGGGGGACTGGTCCCTGCCATGGATTCCAAGATCCTTGTGAGGAAGGAATTCCTAAGTGTGCCCTCTGTGCAGGAATAGTACCCTGTATAAGATGTGGTTGTCCATAACCGGGGTTTCCCCCGGTCGAAACAACAACTGACGAGAAAGCGTTGTTACCAAATGTGTTGAACAAAGAGAAAGGTGTTGAAGAAACCAACATATTTTAAGGAGGGAGTGCTTGAATGCCTGCTCCAAGCAAGTTTGCGTTAGGCCCGACGAAGTGTTGAGGAACACCTCTAAGTGAGGGGGAAAAAGGGGGTATATGACCCTCGCTGTAATGAAAAGTGATAAAGGGAGTGAAAGTGCCCCCGATAGTTCCTTGTAAAGGAGCGTTGGAACTCCTTGCCCCCAGAACCAAAGTTTGTAGAGTGGAGGATGAAAGTACAGTACTCGTACCGAAGCCAAGCATCCCGTATGAGAAAGGAGAGCTTGTCGTGTTCTGAGGAAACAAAGCAGTGATCATCGCCATAGACGGAATCAGACTGCTTCCTGAGGTAGAAGAAGTTGAGACCATGGTGGCCCGAATTGAAGACGGTTGGTTAGGAGGTGGAACAACTTCAATAGTGACAGTCGTGAAGGAAATATCAGATTCCCTGAAGAAGTGGCAACATTTTCTTCCATTGTTGTTGGTGACACTACAAGACTCTCGTAAGGTAGAACCTGTACGATGATGGGCGTCGATAGATCAATGATGGGAGGGTTCTAAGGACCAAGAGCCTCTGCTCTGAGGTCAGAAATGATTGGTTCCTCCAGAATCGAAAGTTCTTCTCTCAAAAATGGGTTGGGCACAGTTTCCTGTAATCCGATTGTCTCAAAAGACCCTTGCTGGTCTAATTTTTTCCTTAGTGGTGGCCGGGGGTTCGAGGTCAACCAACAGTAGGCCCATAAGCCTTTGTGACCAACGAAACTCTTGATCCTCCACTTTGTGAGAATATCAAAGACACACTAGGGAAATATATAATCTTTTGAAAACTAGCAGACACTAAAAAAGTACCTATGAGATAAAACAAGCAGTCACTAACTAGTTGGAAGAACAGTTACAACAACCAACACTAGAGAAACTTACTGGTGCAAGTGAAACTCGAATACGGAAGCACCCTCCAGGTATACTTTACAAAGTGTGGCCCGATGTCTGTCCTAGGTACCATGGTATACCCCCATAGTCACCTGTGTAATTCACTAGAAATATAGGCAACTAGGTTGCCAACGCGCAAACAATCACCATGCAGGTACAATTGATAGTCGGGTGGACCGCAATGAGCAGGGTATCAAGCCCGAAACCTATCAAGGGTATTGCAAGCAAGTGTTTCAGAAGACAACTAAGGACCTTGAACAAATTCGAGACCCACGAAGCTCCATGGAAAATGCAATCAACGAAATCCCAAGACAAGCCCACTATATGCGTTCCCCACTATGTTTGGTCCGGCTTTGGAGGTGTTATATTCGCTACCTTTCCTTACGCGAACTCATGTTTATCCCCTGTGTTAGAGGGGGGTCCCGGGTAACTTTTACAATAATGGACTTTTGACACTCCCTAGCACAGACTCTTATGTTTTTGTTTTAGCCTTGAAGAGTTTCCTCTCCAATCCTAAATCAAGGCTCTAGCCTAGACTAGTTGATGGAGCCTACAAAACATAAAGTCTAGTTGATTTTAATTAATCGTTAATTTTTAGGGCTTGTCTTAAGTCAAAGTTTATGAAAGTGAAACTAGTGATGTTTTGAGAGACGAAAGAGAAGATAAACAACATGCTGGAAACAAAATAACTTTTTCTTGACAAATTCAGATTTTCTCTTTAAATTTTTTTTTAAACCAACTTTTTAAACTTTTTCTTTCTAAGATCTTTTAACTGAAAAAATAAAAACAAGATTTTCACTCGACTACGAGCTACTTATTGTCCTAAGTTAATCAACCAAGAACTTATGAAAACAATCTTTTTCCTATTGATTAATGCAAACAACCAACTCTTTAACCAAACCAAGAAGTAAAAAAACATTTTGTGTTTTTTTTTATTATGCTTCAAAAACAAGACAATTTAAAATAATATATTGTCTTCTTTTCTGAAGCAAAAAGGTGAAAAAAAAAAAGAACAAGACAAGGCCAAACAAGACTTCTGGCCAACCACAGACGATGGGGAGTTACTGACAACCAAAAAGGCAAATCAGACTGACTCACTATCTCATCAAAAAACCTAGCAAAGGAAGAAAACTTTCAAATGAAAAAACAAGCTATACTAGCACACAACCTAGACTGAAAAATGCTATGAAAGAGACCAAAAAGACACAAGAAAAACTTGTGAAGAAAAAACTTGACAGGGAAGAGGATGACTACCTCCTGAAAATTTTCCAGAGAGACACGCGACTATCACTTCAACATCCATCATATGCACACGGGCTGCCCAAAGATAGGACGCGTATGCACATGTGTAGGACTACTATAGGCCATGTGTGCCCATGTTTCTCCTCAAAAGAAGAAAGACAAGCAGCTAAGCTCATGCAGGGAGTATTGGTATTGAAGACCAGAACCCCTTAAAGGTACAAAAACTCACTCTAACAGAAAAACATGAAAATAAATCTGAGAAAACAAAGCTAATCTGAGGTTATACCTAGGATACAGACTGTAACAACAGAAAAAAGGACTAGATCCAAAAAACCCTTGAGAAGGATCACTTCTGACAGGGGAGAGGATGAATGCCTCTTTTTGAAAAAAAATTATGGACTCAGACACACCACTGATCTTTCAGCAGACATCGTATGTACGTGGGATGTATAAAGTCAGGGAATGTGTATATGTGGGAAAACCTTCTACAGGTCGCGTATGCCTCTGTGGCTTCCCAGAAAAAGAAGAAAAACAATCAGGGAAAGGATGCAGGGAGTACTGGTATGGAATACCAGAATCCCTACTAGCTTAGACTTTTGCAGAAACTCAGAAACAAGGTAGTAAAACCAATTAAAAATACCCAACAACTACTCCCCAAAACCATAGAGATCCCCAGTATGGTCGCCAATTTTGTTGTGTGTGGGAAATCCCTCCTACGGACTAGCATCAAGGGTTTTATCATGCATGCAGAAATGACCTAAAGTCTCCTACTTTTTACCAACATCCCAATCATAAACCCCATTATTCATATGCAAATACAAGGTTAAAGTTATCCGGTCACTGTACCTTAGTTTCCATGTTTGATGTCTATCCCTTTAATGCTTGGTCATTCCTTGACTGCAACTCTCCTCCCAATTCTGACCTACATTCATAAAAGACAAACAAATAAATCCACATGCATATGATCTATAAACTAATGGGTTAGAGATTCTATCAAAATATAATCAAATTTAAATACTGACAATCTTATATGGTGGGACGGGAAAAGTACTTCTTTTATTAATCTCACAAAAGTAACCTTACAATAGTGAGATCAGCCATTGCTCCTCGAATCTGGTAATGGGATCCTGTTCAACTATGCTCCAACTACTTTTGTATATGATTCTCTTCACACAATAGTTGAAAAATGTTGGGGAAAGGGGAATACTAAATCGGGTATAGTTTCTTTGCTATGATTTTCCTCCTTCCAAATGGGACCCCTACCCCTTTTTTTATAGGCGAGAAAGGGATAGGTATTTGGTTGAGTGACCGACTATGGACGGTCAGTCGGTTTAGTTAACCTACCCAAAACTACATGTTTCGTCTGCAAATTTCCATTTTTCATTCTTTTTAGGTATACACAGGCTGTAGTGGGTCAACCAGTGTACACACACGTGCAATAGTGGAGCAGGGCGTGTATTCCTTCAAACAAAGTGTTTTTCTAAGAAGCTATTCAATAGTGGCTTGGCAAAGAAATCAAATGAGATGGATTGATGCCAGGTAAGCATGTCTGGTGCAATTTAGGGTTACAAAATTCACCTATTATAATTGATCAAGATGTACTGAGGTCCAATCTAACTGTCGAATCCAATTCATCGCGTGGTTATCCTTCAACCTTAGTATCCACTCCTGAAGTAGATGCAGAAAATTGTAGAAAAAGACTTCATGCAAATCAGTAAACACATATTTCTCAAGATATTTGCAAGGTGTTATTCTAGGGTTTCTATTGTCTTTCTGTGAAAATTATATCTCTTTTTTTCTCAACAACTTTCGATCTCTGCTTTTGTGGGATTTCACGGTCTCAACATTCCCTTCTAATGGATCATTGATCTCTGCCCGAACCTTTTCTTAATATGCCTCCGACAAATGTTCGAATTATCTTATCTACTCAATCCTCTCTTTTTCCTACCAATGAAAAATAACCATTTGTTGTTTATATCTTCTTATTTTCCATTTGATTTATTGACCAAGGGTTCATATGTTTTGGGTTTCCAACAAAGCCTCTAAAACTATCGACCCTCGTGGTAAACTAGAAGGCAACACAACACATAGAATGCACTGTGAAGTCTCACTCGAGATAGCTTTAATGGGTGGTTGCAAGACTCAGGTGTTTATAGCCTAGGATTGAGTATGAGATATGAGAACTTGACCATTGAACCATTATTAGAACTGGTAAATGTAACATACTATTATTCACGACTATGCAATAATTTCAGCAGCTTGTTCCCTCAGTATCGTGAACAATATTTAAACAAGAATTATAATAAATCATTCATTCATCAAGCATAATAAATAAATACTGAAAAGAGGATAAATATAGGAATTCATTCATCACATTACACATATATTACCGTGGTTCACCCCCTCTTGGGCTACATCCACAAATATTTGGCTCTTGGATCTCTTTTATTATGATAGTTCTGTATCTACGCACCATGTGCTTACAACTCTCCTCAGATGGGTAAGATCTATATGAGGCGAACTACATCGCATCAGGCTCCTCATATTGCGATCTAATCCTCAATATCTACCTTCTCTCATCTCCTCTATCTCAACAACTTACAAAACAATTCATACATCAAAATGTAAACATGATTACTAACTAAGTCAGAACAAATACAAAATCTGTGAACAATAAAAACTACCTATAATACCTCCGTATCGGTATTTATACATCTTTGGATTTTCTCACATTACAATAGATTACCAAAACCCCAACCCTACTAAAGTTAGGTATTCCTCTCATGTGCGTGCTGTTCTTCCTTCCAGCTATTGCTTTCCTTGTTCACGTTTTCTTGCATGCACACGCGCTATGTTCCCCTCCAGCTGTTGCTTCGCTCTCTGCACATTTTCTTTGCCCACAATCATCCTTCTTTCCACTTCGACCTGCTGCCAACAATTATCTCTGATAAATGAATGGTTCATTCATTGGTCTAGAGATGGAAATATGAAGAGACCTGATGGAAAATCTGGATAGTTGTAGGAGAATATCAGTTGGGTTGAGAGTTTTATGAGTTGTGAGTGGGATGCAAGAGACCACCCTCTTTTGTGGATTTATAGCCTCAACTCGGGGGTGAATCATTGTTTATATTTGCAACAATCAGTGTATAGTTGGGTGGAACGCCTGTCTCAAGCATCTAGTTGCACCACTATTGTGAAAAGATAAGTGTTTTATCTTACTGTTATGTTAAATTATCTGTTTAATTGTTGTGCATGAACTCTGTGTATTTGGAAGTGATTTATATGATGCTGTAATGAGGTTTTTATTTTCATTTCATGTTGATTATTAGAATGCTGTAAATGCTTCTATTTTTGTGGTTATGGACAGTAGCTAAATCTATTTTAATTTGTAGCCGAAATCTACAGGAAATGAGTTAACTGTAAATGAATAAAATCAATTAGCATAATTTTGTTTTTTAAATTATTCCACATCATAATGTCGCTTAGATGGGATGGGGGACGTTACATTATGGTATCATATATATGGTTTAAATACCAGACGTGTATGGGCCAAAATGGTTGTGAATTTGTGAAATTCGTCATTGCAAATTTTGTTTGTGACAGGTTTGGGGAAAAACAAATATTTTAGAGATAAATCCCCATTTCTGTGAGTGAAATCCGAGTTTTAATGACTTCGGTCAGTTTGATAGGGTTAAGGGAGCAGAGAGGTGAACTTGTAGATCGAAATTCGACCTGGAATGGTCAAAATTTGAGTTTTAATGGCCTCCTGCAGAGTTACAGGAAGTTTGGTGGATTGACAGCTGAGATCTCTTTTGAAATCGAGATCGATGTCTGGGATTCACTATGATAAATTTAAAAATTTGTAATGTTTTAGCCGTTTGAATGGTTGATCAAATCGACGACCATGATTCATTTTTGGGGATGAGAAATGGATTATATCGATGGTTTGTATTCATCGGGGTTTTGGTTTGAAATTTTCTAATTGCGAGGTTTGACAATAGAATCCACTGACGATCAATGGCCATATCAACGAGTTTGGTGAAGTGTTGGAAATTCGCCAACGACCGATGGATGAGTCGACCAAAATGACAAAGAGTTTGGTTCATACCTAAGTCAAATATACAGAAGTTTTTTCAATGACCGATGGCTGATGGGCTAGTGATCGGGCATCGGTTGATTCGATGAAGTGTCCTAAATGAGCAACAAAAGTCGTCGATGGCCAATGTGTCCATAGTTCGATGTCAACCGAGGTCGGAGAGGTATCTGGGTTGACCAAGAAAATTGGTTGATGTTCGATGTGGGAAAGATGACGACGATGCCATCATCCATGTGTCAAATGAAGGTTAAAGAAAGGTAAAGAAAACATTTAGAAAGGGTAATGAAGGGATATAATAATTTATGTTTTTATTGTGTGTGTGTTTTTTTTTAAATTTTTACTCTAGGTAAAGTAAAAAATTATATTAATTCAAAAGATTAAAATTGGTCTTCCGCTAAAAATCTTGGTATTTTGTGCTCTAACACGTATCTTCACAACATGATATCTACGCCCATTTTGTATAGGTGTCCTGCAATTAGTTGATAGTTGACAATGCAGACTACTAGGTTTTTCTTCTATGCAGTGCTATATTCTTGCGGCGTAGTACTTGTACTCAAGTATTGAATGATATCTG
>SNQJ01S0285121.1:0-11012 GCA_010110895.2 Picea sitchensis | reverse complement strand
CCATCAACGACAATTTTGTTTGGTTCAATAGTTTTTTGAGTCATTGAATTGAGAAAAATCAATCCATATTTTAATATTTCAAAGGGTGGAGTTGCAATAAACCCTTTCAGAGTCAATTAAGGGTTTTTTCAATTTCGAAATTGTCATGAAGACTAGTTTTCAATCGAGCAAGGAGGTCATTATCTTCAAGAGGGCTACATCAAATTTAAATCATTGTACAATACCACTGCAGGGTGCATGATTATCAGTTCCTGACACCCTAAGGTTGTGGTCACAAAAGAAAGCAATTACAAGCTAGCATGACATAGTTAATGGCGAAGATCACTGCATTGTTCTCCTTGTTATTAATATTGGTTGATATATCTGAATCCACTTCATTCACAAGGAAAAAAAAAAAATTGGAAAATGTTCTTACATATTTGTGAGTCATGTAGACAAAGGTGGACATGCTAAAAATTCAATCCTAACTCTTGAATGACAAGTTAAGAACAATGAAGAATCAAGAGGTAGTTAGGAATTCCAAACTAGTTCTTGTTTAGAATAATCCTTTGTTTGAAATTGAAATTCCGTAATATGGAGTTTAGGAGATGGAGAGAATTACAACGATTGATAAGAAGTTTTGTAATAAATCCATTAAAAAGGCTTATGTCATACTTTGGGAAGAATTAAAATTAAAGAGGAAAAGAAAATGATTAGGATATGAAATTGACATCACTTTTCATATTCTTGACTATTCAACACCAATTCAGTTTGTGAGTGCTAGATTTATTGTTATAGATTTGAAGGGGAAAGATTCAAATGCTCAAGAATTTGGTGACATAGATAGTGTTGACTCCAATGACATTGTTGTTAAATTTGATGATAAACAAATTGATGAAATTCTTGATAAGTGTTAACATTGTCATCGAGTTGGCCATATGGGAAAATTGTTTCAATCTCCATTCGTGTCTTCAGTGTGGGAAGACAAATAATATTTATGAAAAATGTCAAAATAAGAATAAAGTTAAAAAAAAAATAGTTCATTATGATTGGATGAGAACTTGGTGATGGTATTTATAAGCTAATATTTTGCATAGTTCTTATTGTCAAGTTTAGGCATAGGTAAATACATAGTCGAATGTAAAAGTTTCAAAATAAGATGTCTTTCAATGTCTTATAGATGATTTTTTTTGCATGAATAGGGCCCAATTATGGATGTGTTATTGAGTTGAAGATGGATCTACTCTCTTCCACATTAAGGAGGGGTACAAAATGAAGTAAAAATAGTTAGCGGTCAACTAAAACTACTAAATGAAGTGTATATGGTTAGTGGTAAATTGAAATCATGCAAATAGTTAGTGGTAAATTGAAATCATGCAAATGGTTAATGTTAAACCAAAACCACAAAATAAAGTGAAAATAGATAGTGGTCAACAAATACCACTAGATACAATGATGAATTGGTTTAGGGTAACCTATAGGAAAACCCTTGAATTTTCAACTTTCAACTGAAAAGGGGGGAATATTGATGATGATTGTTAGACTTAAAGCTTTTAAAAAAATGCCAAATAGAAAACATTGGTCTATAGATAACAGATTCAGACAAACAAAACATCAAATGGGTGATAACAACAACACAATAGTGTTGCAAAAAATTAATCACTTGTGATGAATTTCCAATTTGGGCACTTTCATTTTTCTACCACCTGTCATATTTTTATGGAACATGCAATGATTGTTTGAGTTTTACCTTGGTATGTTGATCGATTCAAGATTGAAGAAGTTCCAATAGGATACCTAATTTATCGCCCCACACTTATTTGGAAGAATTATGGTTCAATATCTTGTAGTTGGATCATACAAGAGATCTAGGATTGGGATGTTAGTTGACACTATTTGTGTATCATTTTTTGAAAGTTTGTTCACTTAGATGGTCATTAGAATTAGCATAGGAAAACAAGATCCATCTACTTTGTTGTCTGGCATTTGATTGGGTTATTTTTCATTTGTAGGGATGTGTCAAATTTATATATTATTCACTTCTCATGATTTTCTCATTGGATATTGGATTTCATATCAATGAAAAATTACGTGTGGTTTGGCTCAAATTTTTCTAAAGTGGTATTTTCCAGATTTTATGAGTTTTCAACATCTAAATTTGATGGATTTTTAAGAAGGTCTTCAATGAAGCTCATCTTGGGAGATTCATATTGAATACTTGTGGATGATACCAATTTGTGCACTACTTTTATTGTATTATTTATACAATTGTTTGAACTTGTGATTTAGGGGGGGATTGTTAGCATGTGACTCCCTTCACAATCATAAATTCATATATCATCTCTTTATGTATTTCACATTACGGGATATATTTTTTATACTACTATTGTATTAGATATTGTTTTTCCTCCTCGTAATCCTATCCCTTAATGAGGTGCTAGTGTAAGAATAAATATAGTTCAATAGGTGTTTACATCCATGTACTATATAGTTGTATCATTGGTACAAATATAGATGATGTGGCATATCCCTTTTCTTTCATTCCTTTGTGCCCCATTGTTGATTCATATTTATAAGAGGAACGAAATGAAACCATAGATTTATAATGTTAACATAGAGACATAATGAAAAATAATAGATATAAAGTAAAACTTGACTTCTATTAAATAAGAAATATGTTGAAACTATAAATTGTGGACTGAAAACAAGCTTGCTAGAATGGTCGCAACTTATCTCTGAGATGAGATGTGACGACTATGCTCATCCACAAGAAGATGAGTACAATGAGGATTTGAAGGAATTTTTACAATAAACATGAATTAAAAAACCATATACATCCAAAAACCTAACCCTAGTAGATGAAGCGCCAAAATTCATGTGGGCCCCATTGGGGTAAGTTAGTACGTCAACTTCCTGAGGTCGTAACTTTTGCATACGATCTTTGTTTAGGGCACATGATAGCTCGTTGGAAAGGTATTGAAGAGGATATTCATTTAGGGGGCTCAATTAGAGGCTATGGATATCATTGAGGTGTCAGATCATGAAAAATACATCGTTTAGGCCCTCAAAATGGCCTAGAAGTTTGGGACCCGAAAAACTGCTAAAAATAGTAAGTTGCCAAAAACATTGTTTTGAGCCAGGTCGACAAGGGGGATGGCCACTGAGACTCCTGGATCAATCCTCCCCCCTTAGGAATCAATGGTATCCATTACATTGAGTTCCCCCATTAGATGAGGAAATTTCTATTTAATTTGGCCTCGGGTGAGCCACTTGCCTTGGTGCAAGAGCTTCCCTGCTTTGACAAGATGATAAAGTTGGATCATCTAATGGTGAGTTCCCTTGACCATTGTGTCAATGATATAATCAGTGGATGCATGTTCCATGCAGTCAGGGTTGAGATTTATTGGTGTTAACTTCTTTGTTATCTTCAAGGTGTCCAATAATGGTGGAAAATAAGGTCGAAGGAGGTCCACATTGAACACTGGGTGCAAGCCAAGGAAGGGGGAAAGGTTGAGCTCAAAATAATTGTCACCCATAGCCTTGGTGATGGTGTAAGGTCCATAAGAGAGTGGAAAAAGATTCTGATGAGGCCCTGTAAGGAATTCTTTCTACAAGTGCAACCAAACTTTGTTGCCCACCTGAAACTAGTGTGGCACCTAGTGTTGATCATGGTGTTGCTTGTACTTGGAATTGGAACTTTGTAAAATATTATAAACTTGTTGGAGGATTTGTTGAATTCACTCAATGAACCAAGTGGCTATGTCTTCTTAAGTTGGAGCATGTGATGAGTCATCCTGAGTGGCCACAAGAGGTAGTGGAACATCCATGGGACCCAATGGTTGAAATACCAACCCCACCTGAAAGGGGTTGTGGCCGGTTGAGCTATGTATGGATTTATTGTAGTTGTGTTGAACATAGGGAAGACTCTCATCCAGGTGTGGGGGTGCTTGGAATTATACATTTGCAAGATGTGCATGATCATCCAGTTGATGACCTTGGTTTGGCCATCCGTCTAGCGGTGGAAGGAAATGGACTTGGTGAGCTTGGTTCCCAACAGTGACCAGAGGCTTGACCAGAATGTGTTGAGGAACAGAATGTCCCAATCTAAGATAATGGTTTGTGGGATCCAAAAGTGTACCCACACTCATTCAAAGAATATCTTGGAAGTAGCCTCTGATGTGATGTTCTTGCAGGCGATCAGAATCACCATTTTGGAAAAGAGATCAACAATCACAAAAACATAGTCATTTCCCTGCTTGGTGGATGAAAGGCCTGGCATGTAGTCCATTAAGATCGATTCCCAAGGATTGTAAAGAGTATGTAGAGGAGTCTACATGCATTGTTTCTTAGTTGTTAGTTTGGAAATAGCGTAAGCAATGTAGGACCGAATATGCTTGTTGACATCCTGTCGAAGTTTCAACTAGTAGAAATGTCACTGCAACATTGCCACTGTCTTTTCAACATTGAAGTGTCCTGCAACCCGACTGTGGCGTGATTCCAAAATAATCTTCATTCAGTTTCTTGATGGAATGTAGAGATGGACCAAATGGAACAAAAACCCATCGTGAATATGGAAATTAGTGAAAATTTCGTTTGCGCCCAACATCTGGTAGGAGTTGGCGAATTCAGGATCTGTCTCATAGAGGTGGGGCGATCCAAAGGTCTCATGGCTATAAGAGTATATCACTGTGGTGAGTGTCGCGAATGGAGGTCGACTGAGGAAATTAGCGACTCAGTTGTTACTTTATGTTTTATACTTGATGTTGAGGTGGAACTGTTGAAAATATGTGGACCACTTCTTATGGTGGTCATTCTACAATTTTCATTGTGTCTACATGAACTGTAGTGACTTATGATCAGTGTGGATGTTTGTCTCCTTCCCAAGAATGTAATGCCTCCACTAGCAACAAGCTTGCATAATGGATTCCATTTATTTTTCATAAGTAGGTTACTTATGAACAACATCTGATAGTGTCTCACTATGATAGTCCATGGGGTGGCCGTGCTAAGTGAGGATTACGCCTACAGTATAGTTTGAAGTAGCTATCTTGATCTCAAAGGGTTGTTGTAGGTTAGGTAATGAAACCACTAGGGTTGAGCACAAGCGTTGCTTCAGATCATCGAACTCTTTCTGTTGGGACAGGCCCCACACAAAATTTTCCTTACCACCACCTCTAGTTACTTGGATGAGGGCCCATGCAATATGGGAGAATCCCAACATGAACCTGTGATAGAAATTGGCAAGGCCTAAGAAGCTACGAATCTCAGTGAGTGTGGTTGTTGTTGGACAGTCACAGATGACTTGGATCTTGGTTGTATCAACATGCACACCATGCACATCAACAATGTATCCTATGTATTGGACCCTTTCCATGCTGAAGGAGCATTTTTCCAAGTTGGCATAAAGCTTGTGTTGTTGAAGAGTGTGCATAACCTGCTGAATATGTTGCAAGTGTTCTACCCAAGTATTGTTGTAGATGAGGATGTCATCCAAATACACCACCACAAAATAATTAGTGCAAGGCCACAATATATTATCCATCATCCTCATGAACATTGTTGTAGAATTTGTCAAACCAAAGGGCATGACCAACCATTCAAAAATACCTTCTTTTGACTTGAAGGTAGTTTTCCATACATCTGTCTGTTCTATTGGGATTTGCTGGTATCCAAAATTCATATCAATCTTACTGAAGTATTTGGCCCCCTTGAGTTGATCAAGGATATCGTCGATTCAGGGAATTAGGTACTGATTCCTGACTGTGATTTTATTTATGTCCCGGTAATCAATGCAAAGTTGTCATGTCCCATCTTTCTTCTACACCAACATGATTGGGCTTCCAAAAGGTGATGAACTGGTTCAGATTTTCCCCTTGTGGATTAGTTCTTGGATCTGATGTTTGATATCCTCATTTTCTATCAAAGAGCGACGATAGACTGGCCCATTGGGTAGTGGTGTGTCGGGGGTCAGATCGATGGGATGCTTGACCTAATAGTGCAGAGGTACCCTAGTAGGTAATGAGAAGATGTCTTTGTATTCTTCCATGACCTTATACACTTGTTTTTGTTGCGTGGAGAGGTCATCCACAGAGGGCATGGATGTGGCAACAACCTTTCACTCACTATGAGAGTGAATCATGAAGAAGACAAACTTCCCATTCTGAGAAATGACCTTTGTGCATTGCTTGGAAGAGATCAAGGAATAAGACTACAGGATACCTCAGGTATCCTATACAATTTCCTATTCAAAGTAATAATAAGAATACAAATCCTGGAATCATATACATCATGACATTTCCATGAATAAGGTTGGCCCAAAAGAACATCAAAAAATTCAAGGGGAGCAACATCACACAATTCTTCATCTTTGAATGGCTTGATGCCATATGAGAAATGACACGGTTGGCTGACACGAAGATTACTTTCTTGACAGAGCCATATGATGGTGTAGGAATGTGAGTGTGATTTTGTCGGTAGGGTAGATGCTTGATGAACTCTACTAATGTGAGGTTCTTATGGCTACTTCTATCAATGATAAAGTGCATCAGAGTGCCTTTCACCCACATCTGTGAATGAAAGAGGCACTTTCCTTCCTCTTCCTCATCAGGTTCACAGGGATAGATCTTGGTGGTAGAAATGGTGGCACTAGGTTTTGCGTCAATGATCTGTCTCCCCTTTTATAGTTCTAACTCAGAGTCAGAACCCACATTTGATTAAGAGGCTTTTACTTCATCCACCAATGACTTCTTTGAGGGACAATCAACATTGTTATTTTAGGGGCTCTTATGGAAGTCGCACCGCTTCTCGATATCTTTCTTCATATTCCCATTTTCCTTCTTTTCTTACAACTTGGATTGGTTTTCCTTAGGTTTCCCATATTTTATCTATCCTTTGTTCCACAGGTTGGGGCTTCCCTTACCCTGCTTCTACTGTGAGGGGTTCCCAGACCCAAACTACCATGTCTTTTGTTTAAGCTTCTGCTTGATTTTGATGGCATAATGATAGGTTGCGCCCAATGATGATATGTCCAAAAACTCCATTTTTGTTTGGATGTATCTATGCATACCATTGCGTTACTTGAGCATTAGATGTCTCTCAAAATATTTTATACCCAGCTTGGTGCGCAAGGTATGGAAGACATTGGTGAAATATGGCACTGTTTGGTCTCTTTCCTTTCGTAGTGTGTTCCATCGACTTGTATACAAGTCATCATAACTTCCAACAGGGTATTATTGTTCCTTAATAGCATCCCTGAAGGAGCCCCAAGTGGGTGCAACTACAAATAATGTGGAACCCTCTATTTCCTTTTGCTCACCTAAAGTATCCCACCAATATTTGACATGGGGGACGACCTTGAGGAGTGAAAATGGAATCATTTCTCCATCAAAAAAGTTGTGCACAGAAAAATACCCTTCTAGAAGGTTTAACCATTTATCTAAGACATCCGCAACTATTTGAACTTCAAATATAGGAATAAAAAAATTGATCTGTACCTTGAAGGGGGTGGTGTCTCTGCTTGAGGTGGATGCGTCACCTATCGACAACCGTCGAAGGATTTGTGCAAAGTTGTTCATTATCTCATTCCTCTGTCCCTTAAGGGATTCTTCGAGAAATTTTTTGAAAGGATATTGTGACCCGTCATATTTATTTTAGCCTGCCATGGATGGTTTCTTGGGTGTGCGAGAGAATTTTTCCTCAAGAGAAACAAGCTCGAGACCCAACTCTCTATACCATGATTGTGTCAGGGACATGCATTAAAAAAACGACAAGGAGAAGAGTACTCTTATACCATTGATACCGATTTATGAGACAAAAGAAATGAAACCACAGGTTTATAATGTTAACACATATACAAGGTGAACAATAACAGAGATACAGTAAAACTTGACTTGTATTAAATAAGAAATATGTTAAAACTGCAAAATGCAAACTGAAAACAAGTTTGCTAGAATGGTGGCAGCTTATCTATGAGAAGAGATGTGGCGGCTATGCTAATTCGCAAGAAGATGAGTACAATGAGGCTCTGAAGGATTTTTTACAATAAACATGAATGCCAAAACCCTATACATCCAAAAACCTAACCCTAGGAGATGAAGTGCTAAAAGTCATGTGGGTCCCGTTGGGATAAGTTAGTACATCAACTTCTCAGGGTTGTAAATTTTTCATATGATCTCCATTTAGGGAGAATGATAGCTTGTTGGAAAGATATTGATGAGGATATTAATTTAGGGGGATCAATTAGAGCCTTCAGATATTATTTAGGTTTTTGATCGTGAAATTTTTTTGTCTAATCCCTCAAAATGGCCCCGGAAGTTTGGGACCCAAAAAACTGCTAAAAATAATAATTTGTCAAAAAAATGTTTTGAGCCAGTTGGACAAGGTGGATGGCCACCAAGATCCTCTTGGATTAATTTCATAGCATTTTATTTTTCATATTATTTTAGTGGTTAGACAACACTATCTACCACATTTCATAAAAAATGACTCATTTTGAAGTTTTATATGGATGCCCACTACCATTAATAATGCAATATGTTGTTTCCTTTTCCAAAAAACTACTTATCCATTTATGATGGGATCCTTCTTATATTATGGAGTAATATTGAGAAAATATAAATCAAATCTAACAAGAAACTAATTTTAAGGGATTTGATCATGAATTCGAAATAGGAGGCTGGGTATTTGTTCAACTCCAACCATACAAGAAAAAATCACTTAAAAACTACAAGAATCATAAATTTGTTATCAATTTCTTTAGTCCTTACCAAATTTAGAAGGACGTAGGATAATTATTTTATGCATTGGATATTCCAAATAAGGGGAAGATACATGAATCTTTAATATTTTCTTCCTTGGAGAAACTAATGTGTCAAATAATTCTTATATAGACAAGGTTACCCTTGTCAGATGAAGAAGGAAGACTAGTGTTGGAACTAGAAGGAATCTTAAAAGTCAGAACCAAACCCCTTCATTCAAAAGGAATTAATGAATACCTTATCAAGTGGAGGATCCTATCAGAATATGAATTTACATGATAAAGTGATTAATTTATGTTAAGACACTCATCCTTACCCATGCTTTGAGGTCAAAGAATTTTACAAGGGGATCACTTGTAATATACCAAATAGAATATAACTTAATACACTAGCTTGAATATAGATATTATGTATGATGATAATGATTAACGTCCACTGATACCAATTGGTCTATCATACCTTAATAAGGTAAGATATTACTTTGATTTCTTTAAAATTGTATTTCTATGCTCGAAAAACACTAAGAGAAGCGTTCCAACATCACAATAGTTTTGATGGCATAGGAGGCTAGGAAGGTCTATATTGTGGAAAATATTTTAAATTGGGATGTAATATGGGTATATGCAGGGAAATCTAGGTGGAAGTGATTTTCATATTCTACCTTCTTAGTGTCACAAAGATGACATATTATTTCATCCCATGAAGTTTTGGGAGTTTTCCAACGTCCAGTTTCACTATGTAGCTCATGAGAGTTTGTTCTTATTTTAGAAATATTGATTTTCTTCTTTGCACTACTCAAAATTGAGAGGTAATTTTAGTCTTCTAAGTTAGGGTTGACCACCTCCTTGTAGTATCTTAATTTCCTTTTATATACTAATTATTTATCACACCACATATTCTCCTTAAATTTAGAAGTGATAATATTTGTAATATTATTGATATTCTGCATGATGGCTTCTGTTTGTATTCCCCACTGATTTAACCAAGATTTGGCACATTTATGCCATCCCCGCTTAATTTGTTGGAGGCTTTGGCTAAATTTTGAAGAAATTTTGGGGTGTAACATCTCCAACATCCAACTAGGCTATGCCACGTAAAAAATTTTGAACTGTATGCAAATTAAAACATGTACACACAGAAACTCTTGTAGAATTTTATATATAAAACTAAAAAAAATAAAATACATTATGTAAATGCAAAGATTGATACTGAAATAACAGTAAACATATACATGCAACATAGACAGACAATACTCATAAATATAAAGAAAGGTATAAACCACATGCAGGAAAACCCATAAAAATAAATATATAAATAATAATGCAACATATAAATTAACACACAATTGACACTTATCTTGGTAAAAATATCACCAACTACGTGCAGACCTTCCACGAAACTCCCAAACTTAGACCACACTGCTCATCACTCTCAGCAATGGGTCACCCCCGAGATAGGACTAAACTCCACTTGGGTAAGGGATTCCTAGCCAGGCTGACGTATCTCAGACAATAGGAAAGACTTTTTCATAGGTGCCAACTCAAACTAACAAACTACAATCCCTCATTCCCCACATGCCTGTCCCACCCTAGGAGGTGTTCCCCTTCTCTACTCAAAATTCCCTTAACTGCCCCACTTCCCTTCTAGGGCTTCAACAACAGGCCAAAAAGGAAGTCTCAGAGCCCTGTAGTTGCAGTTTAGCACCTTCGGGAATCAATTCCCAACAATTCTCTCACCTAGAGAGAAATTTCTCACAAGACTGAAAACCAGCCTCTTTAGTCTCCCACGGGCATGAAAACCCGCTTTTTCAGTCCAAATCCCAAGCTAACTAGGTACATGTTGTTGGAAGATTGATTGTTGTCATTGATGTCAACCCTAGTCATGGGTTTTGGACCGCAAGATTGATAAAGGCATTTGGACATGAAGGAAAATGCACATGCATATACAACACCCATGAATGGATAGTATACATCATGTTGTTTCTAGTGGTATGTGGCATGTCACATGGATCCTCATGATTGAGGAGAAATGAATTTTTTAAGATGACAAAGTGAATTGAAAAAGGAAGTACATGTAGGCCCTAAAAATAATTACAAAATAAGAAAGTGTCAGGTCGGCCCTAATGTTAAAAGGAAGTGACATAAATTATATAAATAAATATCATTATACATTCATTTGATACAATTCGAATTTTAGAGGGAAGAAGAAGTAAAAGAAGGCCCGATTTCAAGGGAGGATGAAGTCTTTTGGTGATGTGTTCTAAGGTATGTTATTTTC
>SNQJ01S0285119.1:0-11012 GCA_010110895.2 Picea sitchensis | reverse complement strand
CATCCAGAGTTACTCAAGCGTTGTGGACAACACTTGTCTCAAGGGGAGGGGCATGTTAAGCCCTAATATTGGCTCATTACCCCTTAATTAGGGCATATTATATTAGTAATGTTATTTTATTTATATCGGCTTTAGGCCATTAGTTTTAATTATACCTCCTAGTCTCCTATATATACCAAGGAGACATTTTCATTTTGAATCATCTTGTACTTGAACATTTAAGTGGGGTAAAAAGAGGTTACCCCCTCGAAGAGGCTTATTATCTGAAATTATCTCTTTTTCAAGGCGGTGAGTACTTTTTTTGAGGTTTTTCTATGCTATATTGATATTTGGTTCTTAACACCTATAACCCTTGTTTGTGCCCCTTTGAGTAGTACCACATTAGAAAGTACCTATATATAAAATCTCACTTCCACGTACCTTTGGGTATATAGAATTACCCTAAGTATACCTGAAACTAGCCTTATATAATATATTTGGTTGTCTTGTTTCTATATCACACCGAGAACAACACTTAGAGAGACCACTCTCTAGTACTTAGGTAGTTAGGTAGTGTGGCTAAGGGCATGGTTGAGCCTCCTTAATTAGTTCCCTGATATATTGGGATGAGTATTATTGTTGGATTCTAGATGTATATTAGAGAGATATAGCACCTAACAATCCATTTTCCTTAGGACCCAATAAAATTTTTCCATGGCTTCAAGGAAAGATCCAAAACTTAATTCACCACTTAAACCTCTAGAAATATCCTCCATGACTATTGAATAAAATGAGTAGATTTGTTGGCATAGAGGTAGACCCAGGGTTAAATGCTTCAATAGTGCACCAACAAAACCCTAACTACCGACCCTTTTGGAAACACCTGCAAAGCAGATGAAGTCTCACCTGAGGTAGAGGTAGGGGGGTTGCAGGACTCAAGTGTTTACAACCTAGTTGGGACACAGATCTATGATTACAACACTTAACCGAGCACTTATCTAGTCAATATGCACCAGTTCATAAATCCCATTCGCATCATAGCTTAAACCCTAAATATAGAACAACGCAGCAACAACCAAGATCAAGTACTTTCCAATCAGTTAGCACATAGCATTAACTTAGATCTAGCATTCATTTACCATCAATATAACACTAAGCGCCCATACATATATCTAACATACATAAATATCAATACACTAATAGATAAATAGCATAAAAAACATCAACAATATTTCACAAAGCACATCAACACAGGATATATGTGGTTCACCCCACTATGGGGCTACGTACACCAACTCTTCTTCTCCTATATTAGTCTCCTTCAATATTCTTATAGACACAAAACCATAAATCCAATTTCACACTAGATAGGTGATCTGTGTACAGTGTAATAGATCCACCTTCCTCAAAATCATGTCCAGGCACAAAGCCTTACATAGTCTGTCTACACAGAGCCTCTTACAATCACTTGCACTTAGCTCTGCAAGTCTTGACACACTCTACTTATGCATTAATCCCATTATCCCCCTTTTTACTTACATCTCCTATCTACTTATTTATAAATTACAAAAAGGGCCTAAACATGGGTAAGACCCATGGGCCGACATCCCATACTCGTTACATAAACCTTAAAATCCCAAAAAGCCCACAAAACGGGCGAGATCCCGCAATCTCCGCTCGCCTGGGCACTTCGTCTTTGACCAGCCTATAGAAGTCCCAAAAATGGTCAAACATGACCAACATTTCCTCAAAACTTGGTCAAGGGCCAATAGGCCCCCAACACTCAATTGTGACTTGTACCGAGTCACTCTGATCTGGGTAATATCGCTACGAAGACCTTGATCTTATCTCAAGTTTCCTCGACTTGTTGCTTCTCCAAAGCCTCTTGCTCAGCGAACTCCTAAATTAATTTCTCGGTGACAGTCCCTTCCAGGCGTTTTTCTACTGTTGCGACCACCTGTTCCAACTATGAGCCTTGTCCCTTGATCTCTTCAAAAAGTGTGCAGGCTTCGTCCTGCACCGGTTGGAGTCTCTGTGTCACCTCCATAACTCATCTCTGGATGGAAACGAACTATTGTTGAACTACGCGTTGCTCCTGTGGCTTCTTCATTTTCTCAATTGCAGTAAGCAGCTTCAGCTTTGCTTGGACTGTGGACTCCTACTGCTTCGCGTCCTAGAGTTGTGCTTCTAATTTCCCCAGCTTTGGGTCTTCTACAACGTGCTCATAAGTTTGCCACTTTGATTGCTTAATTTCTTACATTATGAGGCCAATGCTCTAATTCTTTCTACTGCGCTCCTAGCAGATTCTTCCCTCTGATCTCGCACTTCTTTCGGGGTGCTAGGTACTACTTGGATTTCTAACTCTATAATCCATGCTTGAAGATACTGAATGGCTTCAACGAGCTTCTCCACTTGCATCTCAGTTGAGTCTAATTCCTCCTATTCCAATCCCGGCATAGACCAAAGTGCTCTAGATACTGCCTCCTTGACCACAGTTATCTCTGCAAGTAGTTGGTCTTTTTCTTCCTGCATCTTTTCTTTGTTCTCCTCTACATCGCCTTAATTTCACTTTTATCTTGCTATGCAACTCAAAGTTTCTCTAGGGCCTCCTCCTTTTCTTTCTTTAAGGCCTCTGTGGCCTATTCCTTTTCTTCCTGGGCTCGATGAAGTCGAGCCTCTGTGGCATCTCTTAATCTTCTCAATTGGGTGGGCTCATCCCCCAATCCTGCAGTTTCTGATGGAGAAAGCGCAATAGGGACTGCGCAGCTCAACTGGATAGCTTGATGTATGTCTCTGAGTTCCTTCTCTATTCGTTCACACATTGACTCCTGCTTTTCTCCATGTTTCTATAAGATGTCTTTTGAAGAATCTTCTACAGCTGTGATGATGAGCTCAATATCGTCCACTGTGAGCACATTCTGTGAAGGAGGCTTATTGGATCTAGACTTATTTCGTGTTGAGGGTTTCTGTGGAGAAACCTTTATTTTATTTGATGTCTCGACCTCTGTAAGGGGATCCTTTAGCGGTGTCACTTTGCCATTTTCTTGTTTGTCTCATTCTTCTTCCTGGTTTACCTCATCTCCTCCTCCTATTGTAGGTGGGTCAATAATAGTTTCCTCCGATGCATTGTCCTTCTCCTCACTGTCTATGTCTTGCACTTCTTCCTTTTTCTTCTTTTTCTTTGTGCTGCTTGGTCCATCATACTCAGTCTGGGTGACCAAAGGGCTTTCGATGATGTCGGGGTCAAACAAGTCTGCATCTTCGACTAGTACCAAGAATTCTGCGGGCCACTCCTTAGGGATCTCAACCACGTCTTCATCGGTCAATTTATAGTAGGACTTTAGCTCCTCCTTACTTTCAATCCTGCGCGCAGTGATGTAGATGAAGTGTCGGTTTGCGCGGAACTTTGCTAGTGGCCTGTATTGATGCAAGGTATTTAGTGTCATTCGGAGGAATGATTCAATGGCGTGCTTCAACTGTAGATATTAGGTATGGAAGACAACATTCGACTACCACTGCTTCTCCATATTGTTCTTGTACAACAAGGTGGAGAACCTTGCGGCCAATGACTCGGATGGTTCGACTTCAGGGAATGTTTCTCCTTCCAGCATCTTCCAAGCAACGAACGCAATGAGCACCAATAAACAACTGAAATGGAATTTGTACCCTTGGTCTTACACTTCGCGATAGTCCTTCTCCAAATCATTGATGAGGTAACTCACCCAGTTCATTTGCATTCCTTCGACACACTTCTCTATGAGATACACTACAAACTATGTGACTTGTGTCAGATGGTTCTTTCTCATGAGCTTGCCAGTGATCAGCTGACAAGCTAGACGCACTGCGTTGTCTTGGATGGAGGCTACCTTGTAGACTCTCTTCCCCATCTACACATCGCCATAGGCCTCCTTGATCCGATGTGCCAGGGAGTGATCTACAACCTTCCCTGGGTAGAATAGTTGAGGTTCCGATCCCTACATGCTCAATCTAGTGATCAGGTGGATCAACGCTGGATCCACAGTCACACGCTTATCTAACTAGAGATAACCTCCATGGTAGCACGACATGAGGATTTTAATGCATGTGTTAACCTCCCGATGTCTGTCCAAGTGGGGGATCTTCATCACGTTTAAGATTGTCGATCACGTGATCTCCTTAATACACGACTGGGGGACTATCTTGGGCTTCTTTTCAGTCATCTTCTTCAGGTACGTATGTGGTGCGAGCATCGCATAGTTCTTTCGTTCTCCAAAGTTGAAATCGCTGATCTTGAGAGCTGGGATCAATCCCAACTATGGTTCAACTGCGCGTATCCCCTTTGGGAGGTACGAAGTGATTATCATGTAGTCAAAATCATGCGGGACGCTGTCATGATTAACCTCACCATCCAAATGTGGGATGTAGTCGGGTAAGACTGACGGGATCTACTTCGCTTTCACCAGATCGTCGCAGTGCTTTCTCGTTTTCTTAGTCATAGTTTGGCTAGACCAACGTCTGATCGAGGGGTATGGTTTCAATCCTCTTATCGACGACGCTTGTATCCCTACAAACATGACTCTCTCATCCATAAGGTCTATCAAAATCTCCTCCATAGATTTCTCTAGTGTGCTATGCTCGCCCGACATTCACACTTGTAATAAAACAGCTCGGGAAGGCGAATGAACACTCAAGGTAATCAAATCAATGGTGAGGTATAGACAACATCATGTGGTATGAAATCACTTCTCTTGTTAGCTCGTATATATCGGTTTGCAAAAATTGGTCCCGACGCAGCATCCCATAGATTAAATACGCAATGTCGTAATGGATTCCTCCAATGGGCAAGAATGCCTCAATCAATACGATTCCATGGCGTGGTCTCAATGGTACAAGGGCGATCTTTCCGAAAATAATTGCATTTATAACTATTCTGGAGCGTCATTCTAACGGTCGGGACGCCTCCAACGGTCATATAGCTTCGTCGTGGCGAATTTCCATTCTGTGTGGTTCTGCTATTCTGGCGAGGTTCAAGTTCTGCAAGCCTTCCTTCTACGAATTACTCTCTGGAACTTTTTGCATTTTTTCTAGATTTGCTTTCTTCTTACTAAGATTTCTTGTCTTCTTTCCTATGATATGATTCTCTAGGTTCCTCTTTCCATTATTATTCTTATCTTCTCTTATCATAGCAACTTTTTATTGTGGAGGGTCTTTCAAAGGGTTCGAAGGTAATACCTCTTCTCTTACTATTTCTAGGGTGGGTGCTCTTCTCTCCTGCATGGTCAGGTTCTTTAAGCCTTCTTGTGTTCTTTTGACTTTGATAGCTAACTCTATGGTCCTCTATTGCTTCGACTTATCCTCTTTTTCTTGTATCAGTCACTCTATTTTTCTATCCATGAAGTCCCTTAATTCTTTCTTTTTCTGTTATGTAGCTTCTTCCTCTGCTTTCCTTCAGATCTAATCTTTCACAATCCAGGTCTTTCCTAAAAAAAGTGAAAAAGGGGCATTGTTCTCGACAAACTTAATGACTTCAAATTCTTCTTCAGTCGATGTGCCATGAGAAATCATAGGTACATTAGTAACTCTTCCACATAGGGTTATCATCTTTCCTTTAAACAATCCTATCTCTCCCAATGAAGGAACCATAGCAGGCCTTCCCAAAATTTTCACATGTGTTTCTTCATCCAATACACAGTCTATGTCGAAGTATCCTATTCTTATTTCTATGCATTGCTTCTCTTTTAAGATCTCTGGTAGACTTGTGTCTCTGTGATCATTCAGTTTTTCTTTAATTTGTAATAATATAGTCTCTGATTATTCCTCGTTCTCAAACGTATCCTTAGTCTCTTGACCTTCTTTACAGTGTTCTTGTCTCATGTTCATATTTTCAGCTTTGGCAATCATTCCAAGGCAATCCTCAACTTTGTGACCAATAAATTTACAGCAAAGATAAATAGGACCTATACAAGGGCATTCCTTATCAAGATGTCTCGGTCTTCTGCAATTATAACACAGTGTCAATCCTGTCTTTCTTTTAAACAATCCCCAACCTTTCATGTATTGCACACTAGGATCACAGTGATGGACCTGCAATCTGCAAAGATTTTTTCTAGGTTCCTGCATCCACTTGTTAGTCCAAAAATTATTTCTATGCATAGGAATAACATATCTTTCACTATCTCTATCAAATTTATTCACATCAACTCTTTCTTCTAGTCGTGCCCTATTTTTCATACTAGGACAAAATCTATCAAACATAACTAGATTCATACTTTCGAAGAAAAATTTTCCACTTATCTTACCTTTATCAGAGCACAAAGCTTTAAGATCTTGCATATTTTCTTCAGATCATACTTCTTTTCTTAGCACAAAGCTTCGCAAGTCAAGTAGAATACTGTGCATTACAACAACATATCTACGCGCAGAGCTTTCTCTTTTCTTTAGTTCCCAGTAATCACAGTTTCAATTCTCAGCAACAGAACCATTTGTTGGCACTGGGGCAGACCCAGGGTTCAACGCTTCAAAAATGCACCAAAAAAACCCTAACTATTGGCCCTTTAGGCAACACCTGTGAAGCAGATGAAGTCTCACCCGAGGTAGAGGCAGGGGGGCTTGCAGGACTCAAGTGTCTACAACCTAGCTGGGACACAGATATGTGATTACAACACGTAACAAAGCACTTATCTAGTCAATATGCATCAGTTCATAAATCCCATTCACATCATAGCTTAAACCCTAAATATAGAACAACGCAACATCAAAAAAGATCAAGTACTTTCCAATCAGTTAGCACATAGAATTAACTCATATCTAGCATTCATTTACCATCAATATAGCACTAAGAGTCCATACATCTATATAACATACATAAATATCAATACACTAATAGATAAACAACATCAACAATATTTCACAAAGAACATCAACATAGGATATACGTGGTTCACCCTAGCGTAGGGCTGCATCCACACACTCTTCTTCTTCTTTATTAGTCTCCTTCAATCTTCTTACAAGCACAGAACCATAAAGCCAACTTCACACTGGACATATGATCTATGCACAACACACTAGATCCACCTTCCTCAAAATTAGGTCTAGGAACAAATCCTTACACAGTTTGTCTGCACAAAGCCTCTTACAATCACTTGCACTTAGCTCTGCAAGTCTTGACACACTTTAGTTATGCACTAAGCCCATGACCCCACTTTTTACTTACATTGACTATCTACTTATTTATACATTACAAAAAATGCCTAAACATGAGTAAGACCCATGGGCTGACATCCCATACATGTTACATAAACCCTAAAGGCACAAAAATCCCGCAAAATGGGCTAGATCCCATGATCTCTGCTCCCCTGGGCGCTCCATCTTTGACCAACCTGTCGAAGTCCCAAAAATGGTCAAACATGACCAACGTTTCCTCAAAACTTGGTCGAGGGCCAACAAGATTGTTAGGGACCTAACCTCCCTAACCCCTCACGCAGGTAGAATAATGTATTTCCATGTAATAAAGGCCAATATTAATAAGGCCTAAAAATAAGAAAGAATAAGTAAAATGTAAGAAGACCTAATAGAAGTTTCCACATCTAGAAGGATCTTCCTATAGATTGTTCTTTTGGATAGATATATTTAGTATAAATAGAAGTAGAGGGTATGAGAATTTTTGTCTTGATGAATTATCGTAATAGAGCTCTGCTCTGCTGGAGGTTTCCCCTTGAAGAGGCAAGTGAACATTGTGTCCTATCAATAAAGGTATAATTTTGGTGTTGTGGTTCCATATAACTTGTTGTTTCATTTTTATCTCTAAAGTATTTCCATATTTTGTTGCTATTACAGCGTTATTCTCTGCATTATTTATCTTTTATGCTAATATAATAGACCTGTTACCTTACAAGTGGTATCAAAGCACTTTCCTCGACAGAAAATTGTGGATTAATTTTTTTCAGGGTAGAGACATATTTTGGCGTCTTAAAGCTACAAAGATCTATTGTTACGTGCATAAACCCACGGTCGGGGAGTAATACATGTAGGAAATATAAGTGGTACTTAAGAGCACATCTATTGGCCACCCTTGTAACCCCTGTTGGTACCCTTTTGACTGGTAGCACATCGGACAACACTTGTATATGGATCGACCTAGATCTCCTGAAGCCCTCTATCGATAAACTGATTGGACACCTAACTGCTATAGTTCCACCGAGAATAATACTCAGAAATATACTCTCTAGTACCTAGGTAGTTGGGTAGTATGGATAAGGGAATGGTCTAGCTTCCTTAGTTGGTGGCCTCGGATATTGTGTCGAGTACTATTGTTGGACCTCGCATGTACATCAAAGAGCTATAGCATAGGGAAAAACCTTGTCTATTGAACCCTTGAATACCATAATGCTTGGGAAGGAAACATAAACATAACAGATAATACCTATTTCCACGCAACTGTGCCTCCTGCATTATGGTTGCGAAATTACTACATATTTCTTCCTGTTAAGAATTTGGCATTTCAACACTATAGTATTCTTCAACTCAGATTATTACTCAGCAGAAGTAAAAAAAAATAAAAAATTGGATCCTTTTGGCACCATTATTTGAGCCCTATCCCATTGAATTCCTCTCTTCGCCCTTATCACAGTCATACCTATCATTTTTCAGAAAATTGTTTTTCCAGTGGACTCGACCCCCTTCCGACACCGTTATTTGGGCCTTACCCCACTGGATTCCCCTCCTTGCCCTGATCATACTGATACCCTTCACCCATAATCCATTTTATGTGTGGTCCCACCCATCCCTTCTTTTTTTCCCTCTTCATCATGGCCCACAGTCGTAGCCAGGACTTGGAAGCCCACTTCAATTCCTTGTCCTCTACTTTCACAAAGACCCAACAAGAAGTGCAACAACTTAGTGCCAATATTGTCACCATCAATAAAAACATGCATTCCTCCATAGCCAAAAAAATGGAAACCATCAATCAGGACCCCACTACCCATCTTGCATCCTTCACTAACACGATTTGCACCAAGTTGAATATCCCTACAGATCTTCCCTCCTCCGACCCACCTTTGCACTCTGAAGGTGAAACTTCCTCTAATTCATAGACATTTCAACCCCATCAATTTCAGCGTGACCTGTGCCTTCCGCGTGTGGATGTGAACAAATTTGATGGCTTAGATCCCACTGGATGGGTAACTCAAATGGAACATTATTTTTATTTGTATGGCATTACAGATGAGTTGGCCAAACTCCGATATGGTCTTCTTCATCTAGATCAAGAACGTTGGAAATTGTGGCAATGGAGAATCTTTTTTTGCCAAGGGTATGTGGCTTGGACACAATTTGTGGCATAGCTTTAACACTAACACCAACCATTTAGTCTGTTTGAAAAAGTTGAAACAATCTGGCATAGTGGAATAATTTATAGCTTCTTTTGAGCGATTAGATTTTAGTACAGAGGGCATGTTTGATGCTTTTTTCTGAGAATGTTTTATCAGTGGCCTCAAGGATTATATTCGTGCCCATGTCCTCATGGCTTGGCCTTAGAGTTGGGTAAAAGCTACTAAAAGAGCTAACGAAGAACAACATGTTGTCTCTTCTCAAACAAGAAAACCCTCCTTTATTCCTCGCCCAAAACCAGTCACTCCCACTCCTCCTTCCACTCCACTAAAGATACAAAAATTGACCAGGGAAGAAATGGTTGAATGCCAACTCAAAGGAATTTGTTATAACTGTGATGAAAAATATTTTCCTAGGCATAAGCGTAATTAAAAAATCTTTTTATGGCCATCTCCAAGGATGTTTTGGAAGATGATGTTTAGGCCCCCCTTATCGCCAAGTCACCTGAACCCATTGACATGACCCCACCCTCCAACGCTCCCGAAGTTGAATCGGTCATTTCCCTGAATGCTCTCACTGGATTCTCTACTCCCCAAACCCTCAAGCTAATTGGTTACATTAAGCATCGGAAGGTCTTCATGCTTGTTGAAAGTGAAAGAACCCATAATTTTATTCATCACCACATTCCCCAAGAAACTAATTGCTATATATGTGCAGTCAATAATTTTCAAATCATGATTTCCAATGGCAAGTCCATGAAATGTGGGGGGCATTGTGAAAATATGAATCTCCAAATTGGTTAGTACCACATGAAATATCATATGTTTTCTATCGACATAGGTGGTTGTGACATTGTGTTAGGTGTTGAAAGGATTAGGACTCTAGGTCCCATTCTCATGGATTTTAAGGAATTAACCATGAAATTCAACCAGGAGGGCCAAAAATATAATTTCCAAGGCATCACCATCAATTCCTCGGAGATCATTAGTTCCCATCAGATGGAAAACCTCCTAAAAAGAGGTCATTGTACCATTATTTCCCAACTCCATTCCATTCACGCCACTGATACACCCTTTGTGTCGTAGGCCCTCCAATCCATCCTCTCCAAACATCAAGCTATTTTTTCCACTCCCCATGGAGTTCCTCCTTCCCGTGGTTTTCATGATCATTCCATTCCCCTTGTCCCCGACATCCTTCCTCCCAATGTTTGTCTGTATCATCATCCCTTTTCCCCAAAAAATAAAATTGAGAAAATTGTTGAAGAATTTCTCAACACATGTGTTATCCGTCCTAGTACGATCCCCTACTCTTCTCCTGTGGTCATGGTCCTTAAGAAACAAGGCTCTTGGTGCATGTGTCTTAACTTCTGCACCCTCAACAAACTCACCATAAAAGACAAATTTCCCATTCCTGTCATTGATGACCTCTTGGATGAATTGAGAGGTTCCCAGTTCTTTACTAAACTTAATCTTCGTTCTGGCTAACACTAGATACATATGAATGAGGAAAACATTCCTAAGAATTCCTTTCGAACTCATGTGAGTCACTATGAGTTTTTGGTAATTCCCTTTGGCTTGTGTAATTCTCCCTCCACTTTCCAAATCGTCATGAATCATGTCTTCCGTCATTTTGTCTTAGTTTTATTTGATGATATCCTTGTGACCCATAGATGATTTTAGGGGCTAAATTTCGCTCATGGGATAATTTTCCATGGTTTTTCCAAAAAC
>SNQJ01S0285117.1:0-11276 GCA_010110895.2 Picea sitchensis | reverse complement strand
TGATTTTGGAGTATAATCCCCTCTTTGATTTTTCTCTTGGTTTTTGGTCTTTTTCATTTTAACATCATAGGTTGCCTTCTTTTTGGTTTGTCTGGTGTTCAATACGAAGAATACTATCATTATTGTTGCATGGTTGCTTGAAAAGACTGAATTCCTAGAATCCCTTTTATCATACTTGACATTTTGGGAAACTTTGTCTTAAAGTCATCTTAAATGGGAGTAAACTTGGTTGTTATTTCATCAAAGTCGGCAGGAAAAGTCTGAGGAGGTAGCATATCATTCTCTGGTGAAGTTGAAAACCATGATGGCATGATGGCTTACATAGCTATGTGATTGCAACTGCACTTTACCTGACCACTTACAATCTGATTTCTCCAAGCAATGGTCATTTTCCTACAAAGTTCCATCACTTATGAGCACTTGATATTTCAGCACCTACTGCCACAAGTTTTTTATATTTCTTTATTCCCTTGTTTGACTGGTTTGCTTGTTAGTTTTCCTCCAGTGGGTCGCTGATTTCAAAACAAATTCCCATTTTCTTGTTTGTGTGTCGAGAATCGAAGGTATGCATGAGACTTTGTGTTGAGCCAAGGTTCACCTTAACCGTGGATTCTCACAGTTAATCCATAATCCAAGTGAGGGACCCGTGTCACTTGCGCCACATTGCTCAAAAAAACCTAAGTCATTATTCCCATTATTCTATCTGATGTGAATCTCAGTATAAATTATGTTGTATATATTTATTGCACCACTTTCATTCTTCGGTTATCCCTAATGTGAAAAATGGTCCTTATACTACAGTTGAATTTCCCCCTCACCTACATCGGTCACTTTGAAAGTATAAATTTCCACCGAGTATTCCTGCCTGTCATGCAGGTGATCCCATTGTTTGACATGCTTTGGAAGGCATTTCCCCTTCGGTGCCAAAAATGTTGACCCAAAAATCTACTCTGGGCTCAACATGGTGTTTTACAAGTTACTTCTCCATAAACACCCCTTGGTGTTATGGTTCCAGTCAAAGATAGCGGCGGGGGTCATAGTTATTATGGCCTCTGGCCTTGAAAGAGTATCATTTTGTTTCCTTCAAGGAGTAGTGGACCTTCCCATGAAATTTCTTCCTCATTTCAAGGTTGTTTAGTTCAGGTTTCATGAGCTAAACACACACTTTACAAGAATTTTAACATTGGTCCCCTTTGCCCATCATTAGGTGGGTCCCTTGGGGACGGGGCCCTTCTGCAAAGAATAAGATTAAATCTGGTCATGTTTCAAGGAATACAACACTACCATGTGGTAGGAATCCTGACAATATTTTCAACGGGTTATCATGAGCCTGATTCTGAGTCCGTATGACCCCATATGAGGGACGCAAAGTCAATGACACCCGAATGGACAAGACCAATAGTTATGAATTCCTGGTATGATTTTGTTCATATTCTAGTCTCAAAAGGAAAATAAAACCTAGACATGGTGTATGGCAGTGCGATACCTTTCCAATGGTATATCCTGTGCTTATTTTTGACCCCCGGTTGGTAAGAACGAGCTTTCGCAAGTTCATGACCACTTTCAGACACCAAATTGGTTGCAGTGCTTCAGGATTTAACATTGGTGGCTAAAGATTTATAAATCAAAGATTCAGCAATGCCACACTGTAATATACTCAGACACCTCTCCAACAACGTCTCATTTGCCTCATTCTGACCTCGAATGGCCCGGTTCAAGCTATCACAAGTTGGTCAATGATTTCAGGCAAAAGGGGGCCACCAGCTCGCATGGCAGGGTTTCATAATAGCTAAGGCAGTCATCAACGACCCTAGCACAAAAATCTATTTTCACCTTACTGAAGTACTCATGGATACCTTTGCGATGGTACCTCATTTTCCTCGATTGGATATCGTATGGCTATTTGGCACCTTTCGAAAGATTGGGTGTCATGTGGGCCCACCAGCAAGTTAGGGGTTTTAAGAGACCACTGTTCTGGGCCGAATTTGAGGGCTGAGGTGGAATTATCCCAAGTTGGTGACAACATATTTCTGATGGGCTCGTCAAGACCTTTCCAATGACATTCCCTGCATCCGATTCCGACTGCGTCTCACTAGGCAACATTTTTGGGCTAAGTCAGCAACAACATCGTGAAAGTCAAAGTCAAAGTCAAACTTTGACTTGCAAATTTTTCCAAGAAATATTAAAAAATTAATTGGAAAATTTTATTAAATTTTTTCAAAAAATTGGAAAATATGGGAGAAGGCACGTAGCCTCATGCAAATTTTGGGAAAAAATGGTTTTTTGTAAAATTGGAAAAAATCAAAACTCCCCCCTCTCCCCTCTCTCAAGCCATTTTGATAGGCCAAGGGGGGGAGCTCTGCAACAGGAATTCATGGCTGCAGAGGGAGGTTTTTATGGCAGCAGTTACAACTCTGTAGTGGGCATCCATCTTCCATGCAAAAATCTTCAAACAAATTAACCAGATAACCCATCAATCCTATTTCCAAAAAACTAAGGAAAATTGTGTTGGTTGTGTTAAGATCCTGCATGAAGAAATGGTGTTTTTTGCCTTCAATTTGGTATTTCTCTACCTTGGTCCAAGTGTGATGTTGCTTGATGGTTGTTAATTTCAGGTTTATGTGTGTGCCAAAAGATGTAAAGGAGAGGGGATTCGAACCCCTCTTGGGCACCAGGCCCAAGCCTCCATGGCTCCTTTAGATTTTTTTTAAATTATGAAGTTATTTGTTAAAGATTGCAGGCCTGGGCATGTCACTGGGAAGCCATGGGATTTGAACCCCATTCCTCCCCCTTCTCCTTTGCCCAAAAAAAATCCCAAAGTTGCCCAGAAATTCAAATGGAGGGCAGGGGGTTTGAACCTAGAACCTCCCGTCCATTTTATTGCCAAAAACCCACTTTGACCAAAGTTTGAAAAATCAATTTTTGGGGGTGGTTGGCCACCCATCCACCACCCAGGTGCCACCACCACCCAGTCTCCACCACCAAGCTCCTCCTCTCCTCCCTGAGCGCGCACTGCTCCTCCCATCGTTGCTGCATGAAGCCACACCCCATTTCCCTCGGCCTCCTCCCATCTCATCCTCTCCCTCTGCCTATGCTCACGGCCTCCCCTCCCTCCATTACCTTAGCCAGTAACTCTCCTCCATCTCCACTGTGGCCTCCTCCTCCATTTCCCATTAGCCTCCACACCCGCCCTTCCCCTTTCTGCCTGCACGTACAACCTTCCCTCGGCCTCTGGCCATTCACCAGTCCATTTTCTATTCCCCTTCTCTCTCCTCCTCATTACACACTCCCAAACCCCATACCTCCACCTTTGCCCATGCACGTAGCCTCCCCATGCGGCCCTCCCACCTCCCTCTCGACCCCTCACCTCCCATTCCACACAACTCCCTCCCCATTTCCCACCCCTCGACCCTCTCCTCCTCCTCCCTCTTTCCCCAACCACCTCTGCTTTCTCCACGCCCACCTCCCTCGTCCCTTACAGGTAGGCTCAGATTGGGTCTTTAGTCATGGTGACTAGGAGGCGTAATACTCGAAGTCCTTTCCAATTTTATTTTATTTAAATTTAGTTTATAGTTTTAAGTTTTATATAATTTAATTTGTGATTTAATTTTTTTAATTTATTATTCAATTTTAATTTTTGTTTTATTTATATATATATATATATATATATATATATATATATATATATATATATATATATATATATATATATATATATATATATATATATATATATATATATATATTAATATATATGTTAATATCATTTTATATATATATATATATATTGAATAAAATCATTATTAGAAATATAATAAAGTTAAGAGATTTTAACAAATTTTATTTTATATAATTTAACTATATAGTATAATTTAAATCCCCCCCCCCTAAGGTCATTGGGCGTTTTAATTGCATAACTTCCCAGTACAGAGGTGTTCGCCCAGTGAATAGTCAAAACGATCGGGACAAAGTATAGAATGCATCCATGACATTCACCTCCACAAATTAAGCCCACAATTTTTAGTGACATGTCCCAGAGTGACAGGAACTCATTCTTGGCCCAAATAGCATGCACTGGAAAGAGGCCTAATCGGGGACCTCCGAGGTCAAATTGGTCCTAGTGAGGGAAACCCATTTCATCTACAAGAATGCATACATGTAGTAGATTTCTATTTCTAAAATTTAACCTAGAATTTGTATTTTGATTTCTAATTTTCCTCGAATTGGCCCTCCAACCAACACTTTCCCATGACCTTTCTGGGGCCATATCTTACTCATCCGGAATCAGATTTGCGCCAAACGAAAGTAAGCATAAAGGTAGAGGATATAGATAAAGCATGGGCACATTAAAGAACAATTTTCTAGCTATTTTTTACAGGTAAATAACCTCTAAAGGTTCAGGCCCAAGGGGTCCCCTCACCAAAACAAGCCCAAATCAAAGCCATGCTTCTGTCATCTCACATGGAAACTTATAGGTAGAAAAGGGGGTGTATAATTAGGTCTGAAAAGTGCCTAAAAAGAGAAAATTTCCTTACTTACAATGGCCAAGGCCCAAAGTCCCCTTTCCCTCTTAAGCAGCTCAGCGAATTTCCAACACCTTGGGGCTTCATCCCGATGAATCGTGACCATGAATGGCCAAGAATTTTCCTAAACCACCTCACCTATAGCTACAAAAAATGACAGCAATGAAAGAGCCTTTGGGATGGCACAAATCCCAAGTCAAATGGTGATGTGTCATATCAAGCTTTGTCATTTTATGAAAAATGACTTTTTTTTGTAATATGAACTCTCACATGATTTACTTTTGTAATATGAACTCTCACATGATTTACTTTTGGCATGTATTACTATGTAATTGAAGGGTCAAGTCAAATCTGATTTGATCCCCTTTTTGGATAAGGTTCCCTTTTAGGATAAGATTCTTTTTGGATAAGATGCCTTTAGGATAAGGTTACTTTTTGTAAAAATACAAAAGTACTTTAGGGTTGGTCCACTTGTCACTTTTCCAAAAGTGACAAGTGTCTTGTGACCTAACCCTAAGCCTTCATCTCTCCTTTATAAATAAGAGGGTTGGCATTGTAAAAAGGAGGATGAATATAGTAACAAATATCTGCTGAAATTTACAAGACTCTTTGTGTGTGTGATACTTGTTAGATTTCAGTTGTTGGATGTGTCACTTGTTGGTTAAGGGTTGAGGGGTAGGGGTAAATGTTTGTTATGTTAGCTATCTCTAAGAGGGATTGGTTAGCTAGGTGTTTTTTGTTGTTTCCTTGGGTTTAACTTGTTTACTTTCATCTTCTAACAACTTGGTTTAATTTGTTTAATGTGTTTTAGTGAAGATTTTTTGAAGTATTCAATTTTTTTCAGTCTTAGTTAGTGGTTGGGAGTCCTAGGTCCCCTTAGGAGAACCCTTAAATAGACCTCGTAGATGGTTTTCCATACTTGTTTTCTTTATCTTTTCATTCATGTATATTTTTGTTATGTTTTCTTACCATTAACCTTGCTGTCCCAAATAGGAAATTGGCCATTTTGGTCAATTTCCCCCCACGAGACAGCCATCTTAGTTGGTTGTTATATACTTCTTATGTGTAAATTTTTATTATATTTATTTCAGTTTTTTCCATGCATAAATGCTAAAATTTCGTGGTTTGCCTGTAAGGATACAACCGGTCACCCACTATGCTTATCTTAAGCAGTTGGGGACCACCTAGAGACTTTTTTGAGGGAAAGGGGCCAGAAAGGCAGTGAAGAAAAACACACATTTGGATCGGTAAATCTACCCAATCACTCTCATATTCACTTTACTTGTCACTTGCATTCACTCCAACATTTCCGGTACACATACCAATGTTTATATGTTTGATTTGTGTAGATAGCTTGAATAGTTCACTTGCGAGTTCATGTTAACAATCTGATTAATACTTGTGTAGATAACCATCACACCTTTTATATTTCAAACACTAAATTTCCAATCCCCATACAAGGAGTTAGTTAGGGCTTTCATGGATATGGCGGCGTTGTCGCTCGCAAAGAGCCTCAACCCATTCCTTTGTGTTGAATGGTGTAATTGTCATTTTGTAATTATCTAATCTTGTTATATTTTCATTGTATCACTTTTTGCTCACTAATCTATAGGTGGATGCCCCTAAAGGGGCCATGCAAAATCAGCAAGCTAAATATATGCAAAACGCCGCAAAAAAAAAAAAACTTGAAAACAATTCAGGGGTCCGCCCCATACACTGAAAACAAAAACTTATATTATTTAGATATTTACATATACATATTATCTAGCTGTGACATATATGTCACCTATATATTTACTTGTTTTATGTATATATATTTCAAATTCAGTAACCAGGAGGCACGCTTGTGAAAGCAAGATGTGACATCGCCACGTCGATGGCCTGGTATTTAATTTTATGCAATTTCAATTTCATAGGATATTAAGAGTCAAAGCCAAGGAGTCTTCATCAATATCGCATCGGAAGTTGTCTAGTTAATACAAGTCGAGTGGTATTTCCTTAGTACCACATGGTCAAGCAGTTGATTAGCTTAGCTCGGTTGGAATACTACTTTGCTTGGCTAAGCTCAGCAAAAACCCTCTTTAGGGGGGGTCCTGGGCCTCTTCCTTTTCTCAAGTATCCTTCTTCCATCCAAGAATATTTAAGAGCCCGAAAGCACTAGTTACGAGAAGTGGTTAATCCCTGTTTCTCTGAACTGCATGGGAAAATCTTCAACCTAACCACCATGGTCTTCTAGGACTACTCTTCTTATACTGGTTGGCACAATTTTGGGATGTGTTTTCCTGATCAGGATAACCTTCAAAATAGTGTGGTGGCCAAGGCGTGTGATAAAAACTAAAAATTGACCAATAAAATACTTTTAAAGTCAACCTTTTGTCAGTCCACCTTTTCACTCACAAACCAAAATTGAAGTTGTGAATACTTTCCCTTATATCATAGTTGTAATAGATTGTAACAAGGTTGTTCATCCATTTTTACAACCCACTTTTGATTTAACAACCTTCCGGGATCACTTCCCGGGTCACCCCGGGGGATATCAAGCCATTTTGAGCTTGTTTCTCTGTCTTGAAAGCTTCGAACAGCTTTTTGTTCACAATTTATATCCATTTAAAAGTACTTGGCTATAGATTTTAGGCTCCCTTTTCACCCTTGTTTCACACCCTTTTACTCAAGGAATACATTGGTTAATTACCCAGGACATCGGTTTACGTCGGGGACCCATTCTGGGACAGTTCCCAACACTTTAAGGAAGTGAACAGCTCGATGTTCTCTTTATTTAGTTCGTTTTCCTAAAAATCAGCGAGCTCTTTTTTGTCCCATTGTCCATAAATTTCATCCCCCAAGCCATTTTGGCCATCCCAGGAAATTAAGGAAGGACAACACCCATGGTGGGTGGTCCTGAGAAAGACTTCTTCCAAGTCTTTCACCTTTCTTTTTCCCCTTCATACCACCTTAGGCGAAGGACCACCTAAGGTGCGGGTAGTCTCTACCTTGTGTCAAGCTATCAAAGAGGCTATAACCGGTTTCATATCTGGATAGGTCGGATCTGTCCCAACGGACAGATTTTGCTTATAACAGGCATGACGCTTTCCCTAAGTTCTAATCATTGAATTTACTATAAAACGAAATATAAGTGGCATACCATTTAAATATCACTTCCTCTTTTTTTCGTCATCCTAGATTCACTCCAATGCTCCTATGATATCATATCTGCAAGAGAACACAAGCCAACCAAAGTGAAAGCAATATAGCATATTCAAAGAGAACCTAAGTATGTGATCAAGGAATCATACAATAAAATGAGATGAGTTTTATGGGAAAGAAACATGTCATTGCATTATATTAAAGTGAAAGAGGAGATTACAACCAAAGCCTTGATGTCRCAAGTTCCCCTTCTRATGACTCTTTTCTCCAACAGACACTTGCTCCAACCTTGAATGAAGAAGATCCATAATGACTTGATGAACTGAAATGAAGTCCTCAAGAGTGACTCAATGCAGAATTCTCCATACAATTTAGTCAATTTCAACCTTCATTAACCTTTATCCTTTTCCATGAGAAATCCCTCCTTATATAGGAGAAAGAGAGATGGTTAAAGAGATGAGGACAATCTCACCAAATTAGGGAAGCGAGTATTATCCCAACCATATAGATTCCACCTCACCTTCTAGAAGATCCCCTTCTAGAACTTTCATGAAGGTAAACCTTTTCTTATCCTTTTGGAATCATCGCACCCCAGCTATATAGTAGCCTGCAGAGTCATTGCAAACTAGCTTTAGGGCAGTCGGGGATGATCAGGCATCGCCGCACTGAATCTTATGCTTGACCTACGATGACCCTCCTTAACAAGGTTTTTTGGAAGATAAAGCTAGTCACCTTTCTCATGAAGATAGGATCTTTTGGGAACATGAACACATGGTTGTCAATGGATCATTATGATGACCAAAATAATGTGTAACATAATTCCCCCCAAAGTATGAGGTTGAAACTCGTGACAGCCAAAATACTTTGTAAAATGTGTGTGTATTGGAAACAGAGATCGTACCAGTCGAGGACCTGCAAACAATCAAGCATCAGCATAATAATATACCATCATCTGAGGTAGACATTCCCATACTCATATTACAAAGTGTCAAATGATTCTTGGCCACTAAACATACACTGTGGATCCATGTCATCGTGAATCAACATAGCCACCCACAATACACTGTGGATCTATGCTTTAAAAACTTCCAATTATGACATAGCCACGAGACATACAAAGTGGATCTATGTATCAATACAAATCGTGAATACTTCGTCGCAGCCTGGACCAAAATGATATGACCCAGGGTCTTCATTTATATCATTCTTAAGTATGAATATATCCATACGATTACAGGTGTTGAAGTCAAACATGGTAGAAACCACTTGATTACCAGTCAATGATGAGAACCGTTAATAAGTGCAAGGGAAATCACCATTGATGACAATGAATCCCAAGGTACCCCAATAAAATCCAGCGAGTGTGAATGAATGAGTTGGAGTTGAACACTCAAGGGAATCTTCCAATCATGGGACAATGATGCAAACCCACTATCGAAAGAGAAGAAAACTGCCATTGAGGCATGCAAGTTCTAAGGCACTGAATAATTTCTAAATCTTATTCTTGGATAATGAATTGAAGTTGACAGGAAAAGACTCATCACGGGAGGGCCTTGATGTATCCCCCATAAATGACATGAAATAAGTAACATATTTGAGATAGATCAGAGCATGAAATGATTTGAAACTGACACAAGGAAGGCCGACATTGTAGAAACTTTATGACTGTAGATGGCCAACTCGATAGGAGGCTTATTAAGGTTGGAATTCTCTTGAACATATGAATGACATGACAATAGACTTGGCAGCATTGACTCAAGGAGGACCTAACATATGGACATGCAGATGTTCAAACAAGAGACAAATGGATTTCCCAACCCGGATTCAAATGATGAAAGGGGGGTGTCATGTTCGAGAGAGACTATTACTGCCACTAACACAGATACAGAGACACATTTCTTTCCCAAATTTTCCCCCACCATTTCTGGAGAGTACCTCTTTATTTTTACTCAAGCTTGAGGAGGATAACATATGCTTGTTAATCTAAGATCATCCTTCACACAAGTCCCTCGAAGTATTTTTAACGAACCCTAAGAAGGAGTGGTTCAGTCCCATGTGGTTCTTTCAATGTTTGTTTAACGAGTCCAAAGAGAGAAAACTCATGGGTTTTTCATGTTTAGAGAGACTAAAAAACACTTAAAGAGATCTCAGTTCCTTTTTCAGAAATTAATTTGATGAGACCAAAAAAAGTGATAACCTACCGCCCATCAAACATTTCTTCAAATACTTTTACAAGCGTGAAAAGAACAAGGTCGCTCAACAATCTTTTCGTTTTTTAAGAGCATGAAAAGAGCTTAAAGAATACTCCATGAATTTTTTTTTGTGTGTTACCATGAAGAGTACGAAAATATGACAAAACTATACTTGGTTACATTCTCATTGATTTACGAGCATGAGAAGGAACAAAACCTAAGCTCGGAGTTTTTTCTGAAAAACTCTAAAAGGGCATGTACAAATATATAAAAGAAAATCCAAAAAGACGCATCCATGTTCAAGATTCCACTCCTAGATTTCTCACCTGCAAAAAATCAACCACTTGTAACACCATTAGAAGTCTAGGGTTTAGGTGAAATACATTAAAATAATATAAAAAATGAAATGGAAAAGTGAAAAATAGGAGTAAAACTTTGTTTTACCATTTCATTGTTACTCAACCCAAACTTTTCTCCAAAACCCCTCTTTTAACCTCAAACTTCCACTGCGGATTGCGGGAGGCACGGTCTACCATTTCACGAATGGACTCTGCAGGACAGGTGATATTCTCTTCCATCAACTTTTCATGGATTTATTTTCACTTTTTATTGGTTAGAAGGGTCATTTTAGGTTGCATTTTTTAGTTTATTTGCGCCTAGAGGTCATCCCAGATGACCTATATCCTCTCCTGCGATGACCCAGGGTCATCGCAAGTGAGATTTAGGTTACAGTGCGACGATTTCACACTATACGTGCTAGATAGTCTACGATGAGCACAAAACAAAAATTGTTTTAAGATGCTTTTGTCAATAAAAAGTGTCCAAGCGAAAAATGAAGATGATAATGTCTCTTTCCTGCTCCATTTCAGGTTTTCTACAGTAAAGATGTTGGAATGGTGAGAGAGAGAACATGAGGATGAGGATTACTTCGTCAGGAATGAACCGGGAATAGCGACTTCCATTCGGCAGTGTGGACTGCTAAAGTTCTTCAAGATCCAGGGCATGAGGGCCCAATTGCAGTTGCTAGAGTATCTAGTCCATATGTGGGACGTAGACCGACAGGTATTCTGAGTGGGGGTTCACATTTTTGAGATAGATATCGAGGATATCTATTTCTTGACTAGGTTTTCTCGTCGAGGGGCTCGAGTTACACTGACGGGTAGTAGAGGAGGTGGCGAACCTATGAGAGACATAGAGGGAAGGTCGTTATTTGAGATGTTTGTGACTTACCTCTACAGACTATCCTATATATTATCGCTTGTATGGCAGGGAGCGCATCTCCTCATATGTCCCTTCAAAGATATTTCCAATATTTATTGGAATGCATGGAGCCCCGAATTTTCAACTGGAGCGATGGGGTTCTTAGAAGCATGAAGAAACAGTTGACCAAGTGTCGGAGAGGTGACTTGAAACAATT
>SNQJ01S0285114.1:0-11012 GCA_010110895.2 Picea sitchensis | reverse complement strand
ATTTGTAGCATACAATATTTTTTCCTTCAATGGGGAAAATGAATTATAACTTATGTTGACAAATCCATGATTGTTTCCATATCTTCTATTTACACCATTCATGTTTCTTGCATAGTTATTCCTTTCATTGATTCTGCAAGTAATTTCCTTATGTCCAAAATTTTTGCAAGTATAACAATGACCAAGAAAGAAATTTTGATACCTAGGAGTAAGTGACCTTCTTTGTGATGTAGTCCATCTGGGTTCATGATCTACTCTTCTTTATTTTCCTTCATACTGCTTAAAGATTCTTTGATTCCTGAAGGTAGGAGGTCTTCTTGGATATTCATCTCTTTTGTTATCATTCCTTCTTTCTGGTATTCTGGTCCACTTCTCATCAACTTTTCGTGTAGAGATTTCTTCAACCTTCTTGTTGGTATTTGCATCTTCTTTGTATGAAGTTTCACCCATGCATCCAAGATGTGTTAAGTATTTTGGCACTTGATAATTTATTAATTTCTTCCTCAATGAGACAACTTCTTGTTCAAGTTTCTCACAATCTTCTTCTTTCTTCATCATTTGGACATTCCTTACTTCTTCTATTCTTCTTTCTTTCTTTGAGTAGAGTTTTCAAGGAAAGGGTTTCTTCTCTTAGTTTCTCAAAATCTTCTAATTGTTTCTTTAAGCTTTCATTTATCTTTTCACAACTACCCAATTCACTTCTTAGTTTTCTATGTGTGTTTTTGAGCTTGTTATTTTCAATATCAACATGCTTCAATTTTTTAAGATTCTCATCTTCTTGTTGAATCATTTATGCTTCATGATTTTATTCTTATTCATTGGAATTTTCTTCTTCAATATCATTTCTTTCAATCCTTGGATAAGGACATTCAAATTCAACACATCCTACTCCTTCACAATTGAAGCAAAAGAACTAACCTCCATTTTCTTCTTTGAAATCTGAGATGTTGTGATTTGCTTCAACTTCTTCTTCTTCCCTTGCATAAAGGTCTTGTAGCTTGTCCCAAATCTCTTTTGTTGATGCACATGATCCCACCTTGGATTTCACTAAATCTATCAATCCATCCAGGATGGTATCTATTTCCATTTTTTTGTTCCTTATTGCTTCCTTCTGAGCTACAGTCTTTGGTTTCTTCAAAGCATTGTATTATGAAACAATTTAGAACCAAACATCTGCCCCGAGATATTTCAAGTAAGATTCCATTCTATTACTCCAGTATTCAAAATTGCTTCCATCAACTGGTGGAATTCCATTTGGAATGTTGTCTTCCATTTCTGCTTAGGATCTTCCTTCCAGTGGTTAAACTGTACTGAAGGTAACCTTCTCTGAAACCAATTGTTGATACTGAGAGGGGGATGAATCAATATCAAGTACAATTTCAAAACTTTTTCAACTTATACTTCAACCAGATTATTTATTCAATTATATCCAATGAGTAATGAACAATAGTAGAAGAGTTACACCAATACACCACAATACACCATGCACAATATATGATAAATAATCAATAGTTATTGTTCAAAGGAAGTAATGACTTCCAAAGGTAGCTACAACTTCCAAATATAAAGGGAGGGATAAAACTCCAAAAGGAAGATACAATCATCCAATATAAAGAGAGGGTTGACCTCTCCATCCTTGCCCCTTCCTTCCACCCAAGAATATATGAGAGATAATAAAACTTCACATTAAATTATCACCATCAACCGACCATCACATAGAACCTGATAATGCTTCCTGGGACTTCTTAAACTTATGCAATTATTCAATTCTTGGAATACTATGATCTTGTAGATAATATTACTCAATGTGTTCTCTGAAAATCCTCCTTATTTCACTCCTTGAATCCTCCCAGAAAAGGAGTTATAGAGAAAATGGTAGACCTTATTCAATTCTGGTTTATTTAGTAGAGTGAACTTGTACATCATGCCTCGTGCTCAATTTTTAACATCATATTATGAAATTTTTACATAGGAAACTAAAACTCGTACTATTTCCAATGCAATTGGTCTCACTTCATTTGGATTCTCTATGAAGACGTTATTAATGTTTTCCCTAGAACACATGTTTATGACTAGCTTCGAGACTAGTCAAAAACCCTATATTCCACAAAGTGTATCTCCAAAATTATAGCGAATAAAGAGCTGAAATTTTTGACACAGGTACCTAGATATGTCTTCTCAATACCATACCAATTTCACCATATGAATCATTCTAGAAAAACACTTATAGCGAAAATGGTAAGATGACTTGTAAATAACATACCTTAGAACACATCACCAAAATACTTCATCCTCCCTTGAAATCCGGCCTTCTTTAGTTCAGATTTCCGCTAAAATTCGACTTAAAATTGTGTGTATTGAAAAATGAATGTTTAATGAGATGTATTTATACTCTTTGTGTCACTTCCTTTTAACATTAGGGCTGACCTGACACTTTCTTATTTTTTAATTATTTTCTTTAATTATCTTCAGGGTCAACCTGTACTTCCTTCTTCAATTCACTTTGTCATCTTCAAAAACTCATTTATCCTCAACCATGAAGATCCACATGGCGTTCCACCTACCACCAAAAACAACATGATGTATACTATCCATCCATGGGTGTGGTATCTACATGTGCACTGTCCTTCATGTCCAAATACCTTCATCAATCTTGCGGTCCAAAACTGATGACTAGGGTTGACATCAATGACAACAACCAATCTTCCAACAACTTCTACAAATATTTACTGTAATGAAAAGTAATATTTATATGTTTAAGACTTTCATATTGGGATAGATTCATGTTAATAGCCTGAAAGGTAACCCTGGAGTTGTATCTTCTAAAGAAAAAATTGATCTTAAAACCAAATCATTCGTAACTAAACCCTTGGAAGACAATAAATACATTGATTCCATGGATATGGAAGCCCTTCAAAGAATTGTAAAAAAAATATCCAATGAAATAATTAACCTTAAAAAGAACCATGGGGAAGGCTCTTCTAACCCCAAGAAATTATTGAAATTCCAACCCAACAAAGACAAGAGTACTCCTCCGACCAACAAGGTCAACTCTTGACCAATGAGAGTATTAATATGGAAGATATTGTCCAAGCTCTCCATGCTTGGGAAAATGAAAATAAATTTGAACCTAAAGAAGAAGAAGGAGAGGGGATTGAACAACAAGATCAATCACAAGAAGCTAACAAATCAGATGAACAACAAGTTAACTCATTTTGGGATATTTCTTGTGGATTAGAGGAAGAAGAAAGTGTAGAGGAAGTACATATGTCCCAAAATGTAGTCACTACTAGAAGTGAAAGTAAAGACGCATCTTCCAATTATCTTGAATCTAACACCACCAAGACTACACCCAATTCACAGAAGAACCTTATTTCTACTAAACATAGCACTCCTTCTATTCCTCCAATTAAATTATATTAGGATTTATTAGAATATCTGAAAAGGAATAAGGAAAATGTTTCCTTGTTTGAATTAATGAAGCTTCCCCAAATATAGGAAAATTTCATCAAAACTCTACAGGAAAACAATCCCAAGAATGTTCCACAAGATAATGTTGAGGCAATAAATAGGAAAGGTAAAACTATCCATACCACCGATAAGACTGCACCTAAAAGAAAATCAATTGTCATTGCATCTCTTATTGGCCAGAGATCAAGGTCTACCACTCCTTTCCTACCGACCTTTGATATTTTTAATAGAAATGTCCATAATTGCATGGTAGATTTAGGTGCCTCTTCTAATGTAATTCTATTTAAGGTATGTGAAAAACTAAATCTCAAACATGAAAAATATGGCATACAATTCATACAACTAGAGAGGACTAGAGTCAAGGTAATCAGGGAGCTGAAGAATGTTCTGATAAGAATGTCATCTAATCCTAAAGTACATCAAACTATTGGCATTATAGTAGTAGATATATTAGATACCTATGGTATACTTCTAAGCAGAGACTGGTATGCAGTACTTAACATATATTTTGCAGCTGATTGGTCACATTTATGGTGCCCTTATAATGGAAAACCCAACCAAATCATAGTTGATAGGGAAAGAAATATGAAACATGTGGTAACAAACTTGAATAATCACAATGAACTCACTATTTTTAATCATTTGATTTTGGGTAACTATTCTTGTGATTCATTATTTGGGAATTACACAACTGAGATTTCATCTTATGTGGAATCAAACACACAATATGAAAATTTTCATTTCACTTAGATTGTTGAGCCCCACTGTAATATAGGAGATAAAACTAACAATGAATTTGTATAGTCTAACATAGCATTTATAAATATATTAGAGGCTTTTTCTAACTTCACTAACCACACTAATTCGAAAAATAAAGAAAATTCTAAGTCCATACATAATCTGAAGAGAGATCCTAACATGTGGACTTTATTTTTCGACGGGTCCAAGTCTCTTGAAGGTGTAGGTGTTGGTTGTATACTAAAGGACCCTAATGGTAACAAAATTTTAATAACATGCAGACCTGAGTTTCAATGTACAAATAATACTGCAGAATATGAAGCCCCTTTTCAGTGCCTAAGAAAAACAGTAGACTTGGGAGCAAATAAAATAAAGGTATTTGGTGATTCATAAATTTTTATCAAATAGGTAAGAAACACCATACATTGTCTTTCAAGTCATTTAAAACATTACCAACATGAGGTATGGGAACTGATTATATTATTTAATGTTTTTAATATCAATCTTGTTCCTTGGTCTCTAAACTATGACGTTGATATGTTAGCAAATGTAGTGTCTAGATTGATTCCATCAAAAGGGATATTCCCTGACACTTATTCTATGGAATTACTATACAGACCTTCAATTCTTGACAACATGACCAACTGGAGTCAGTATTTGATGATGGCTGACATATTTAGCTTCCTACACTTTGAAGGTAACTTCAAAGATTCCATAATCGATGAAGGTCAACATGATCAAGAGGTGAATGCAGATGTTCATAACTCTATAGACTAGACACTAGAGAAAAACAAGGTTAACCCAATCAATAATATCCCCAAAAGTGTGGTCAAAATAGAGAAGTTGTGACCTTCAAGACAAATTCAAGAAGGTAACAAACTACAAAACCAACAACTCATCGATGTAGTTTGATGCGATAAATTTGGGAAAAAATGACATGCCTCAAAATATCAACCTTGGAAAAAAATTCTCCTTATCGGAAAGGGAGGCCTTCATCAAATTATTTAACAAATACAAGGATATATTTTCTTGGACGTATGATGACCTAAATTCCTATGACACCAATATTATCCAACATATCATTCTTATGAAGCCTCAAATAAAACCTTTTCATCATAAGTTGAGAAAAATGCACCCCAGCTTGGAGCCACAAGTGAAAGCAAATCTAAACAAACTTTTGGCAGCAAGAACACTATTTCCAATCAGACATACTCAATGGATTGCCAATCTTGTGTCTGTAAGGAAGAAAAATGGGGACATAAGACTCTGTGTTGATTTCAAAAACTTGAATAAAGATTCAGAGAAAGATAATTGTCCTATGCCACCCATGGAACAAAACTTGCAATGTGTATCTAGTTATGAAATTCTCTCCTTACTACATGGATTTTCTGGTTATAACCAAGTCTTAGTTGCACATGATGATCAATTGAAAACTGCATTTTGAACAAAATGGGTAACTTGTTCTTACAGGAAAATGCCTTTCAGACTAATCCATGGACATAGCTTTAAGGGGACTAATTGGTTATTGTGTAGTGGTGTACCTGGATGATGTCACGTTTTTTCTCCAAGGATAGGAAAGATCATATCAATCATTTAAGAAGAGTGTTCAATAGATGTAGAAGATATGGTATCTCACTCAACCCAAATAAATATGTGTTTGTTTTTTATGAAGGAAGACCGTTGGGATTCATTGTATCCAAATAAGGCATGATGATTGAACCTGAGAGAACTGAATTCATTTTGAAAATACCTCCCCCTCATAACAAGAAATCCATGTAGTTATTTCTTGGAAAGATTAAATTTGTGAGGATATTTGTCCCAAGCTTTGTTGAGACTGTCAAACCACTACAAGATATGATTAAGAAGGACACAGAGTTTAAATGGAGCTTTAAAGAGAAAACCTCTTTTGAAAAAAATCAAAGCAAAAATAACACAGGATCCAACACTAATGAGTCTAGATTTTAGTAGAGACTTCATACTGTATACATTTTCCTATGATATTGCATTTGCAGTTGTATTGACCCAAAATCAGGAGGGAAATGAATATTCAATCACATTTATGAGTTCAGGACTACATGGAGCATAACTAGATTATCATGAAGTGGATAAACAAGCCTATGTTTTCTTTAAGGTAGTCAATCACTTCAGATCTTACTTGATCAAATATAAAACTAAGGTAATTGTGCCTTTCCGTGCCATAAGAAACCTCTTAGTGCATAAAGATATGGAAGAGAAAAGGGCCAATTGGATAACAACCCTACAAGAATCTGACCTTGGAATTAAGCTTGCTAAAATTTTTAAAGGGAAAGGATTGTGCAAACTAGCAGTTGAATCATCACATGATAGGGCAGAAGAGGACGGACTTTACCAAGATCAAAACCTATTTGAAAATGAATTCTAATATATATATGTTAACAACGACTAGTGGTATTATGAGATGAAGTATTATCTAACCCACGGGTCAACTCCAAATTATGTGGAACTGAAGAAGAAGATATCTCTCAGACTTAAGTCAGTGCAATACTATCTCATCCACGAAATGCTATGCAGAAAAAATTATGATGGTGTCTATTTGAGATGTCTTGAGAAGGAGGATGTTGAAAAGGTCTTATCCGAACTTCATGATGGCCCTGTTGGAGGAAATTTCGGAGGAGACACTACAACTCACAAAGGTTTTAGAGATGACTATTACTGGCCTACTTTGTTCAAGGACTCTCATGCATATGATGGAAAGTTCCAGGAGTGCCAAAGGTCATCTAGGAAAGAAAAGAAGCATGATTTACCCCTTCAACCAGTTACTATCAAATACCCATTCCAACAATGGGGTTTATATGTGATAGGGGAAATCAATCCCAATTCCTCTCAATTGCATATGTGCATTATTACAACAACATATTACTTTACCAGATGAACGGAGGAAATCCCTTTGAAAACCATTCATGAGAACTAGATGATATCATTTCTTGACTCTTTCATTATAACTAGATTTTGTGTTCCTGAATCTCTAGTTTTTTTATAACGCTAAATACTTTTCTTCTTTGAAATTAACTGAATATGCTATTGAACGGAACATTAAAATCAAATATGCATCTAATTATTATCCTCAAGGGAATGGACTAGCAGAACCCACCAATAGCAATCTAATCAAGATCCTAAAAATAATTGTAATTGGTCACCAAAGAAACCGAAATTTATCCCTCCCTAACTCTCTATAGGCTGATAGGGTAACACCTAAGTATTCTCTACGTAATTCCCCCTTTTTCCTAGCCTATGGAAAAGAAGAATTTTTTCCTACCATACCTTTTTTCCTTCATTTCAACTTGCTCAATATGTTCAAGACAAAGATGCCCAGTAATGCAACAAAGGTTGAACATGCTTCTGAAACTTGAAGAAGAAAGGGAAAATGTTAAAATAAACCTAGTGCAAAACCAATAAGTAATTAAAACATGGTTTGATAAGTCATCTGTAGGAAATAAGTACTTCCAAGAGGGTGATCTTGTCCTCAAGTGGGATAAATAAAATGAAATGAAAGGAAAACATACAAAATTTCAAAAACTCTGACTAGGTCCATACCAAATCCACCAGAAAATTGAATCATGAACTTTTAAACTCAAGACATTGGAGGGATACATGGAGGAGTTCCATGTCAATGGAAAAATTCTCAAACGATACTTCTTCTAATAACCATAGGTGATGTATTATTGTACATAGTAGATTTTTTTTACTTATCTTCTGTAAATATTTTTCAATAAAGCTTCCCCTCATTCCCCTTTGTTTTTGGTTTAGTTTTTCCATTATATTTATAATAAATCCACTACTGATATGTAATTTTCAATGCACAAGACCCGACTTGTTGCAAATTATGTTACAAAGTAAATTCTCAACTTATGTCTAAATAACTAATTGGGTGCTCAAGAAGTGAAAGAGATGGCTTGTATTCTATTAGAATATAACAAGTGGTTATACTTGATGGGAGAGATTCATGATGCTCTTTTTTGAGAAAAAACCAGACGATAGATAAAATGTTTATAAGAACTTAATTTTACAGACGACTTTCTATCCATGTGATCACTCTCACCATTATCTCATTATCCTTCATATACAGAACATATGACAACTACAGGTGTCTTCTAAACAATGTTATTGAGACCTCACGATTATTTGAACATAAAAGCTAATAAAGAATATTCTTGGAAAGGACTCATGAGGATGAAATATTTACTGAGACCGTCATATCAAAGTAACTCTTGTATCACCCCGCTTCCTAGACACCCATTATGCATAAATGCTACATATATTACAAATCTTAAGGGTGAAAATTAAAGCTTGAACAAGCTAGGAAGTTGAAAGCACCAATGATCATGTGGGAAGTACAAGTAAATCCACCGAAGCTATGGACACTTACTGGATGTGAGGTTATGTTTGTATGATACCAAGGAAACTTCATTGGGGCTATGGATGCTCATTGGCAGTGAAGCAATGACGGAAAAGAAGAGATGAGGAACAAACATCGGTCTATAAATGGTCAGGAAAAAACTTATGTGGTGGTCAGTTCCTCCCATATTCCTAAACTATATTAACCAATCCCATCCCTGATTGTCTCACAGGAATTATCTCGATGATCATCGAGGTTTATTGCATTCTTATTTTTTAGGAAATAGCGGGTGATGTGGGGTTCATTGTACAAATCAATCTGTAAAAGTTTCATCAAATATACAATCGAATGTATACAATATGGAAGTCTATTCGAGGCAGAGGTAACTAGTTCTCCCAACAAGTCACCATTTGTTGTGACATCCAAAACAACCCACTAAATCTCATCAGTTTTAGTGGGTACCCGACAAATAAAATTTTGCAAGGTACACCTTATCATCCAACTAGCTATTCATTCATAAGAGTAATATTTGTACATAATTTTCGACATTGGTTCAAGGTGAAATTCGTGAAACATCCTAGATAGATTGGTTTGAGTCCCCCTCTCCTTTTCTCCATAAAAGGATATTAAGATCTTATCTAGAAATCATGCTACATTGATGTTCCCAAAGCCTCTACCCATATGACCCCTCTCAAGCATCGTCGACCCCCCTTTTCGAAATTACACGATATTACCCTTCTATCCAATCCTTCTAATGACAACACTTCTTCAACATCGTCATCGAAAGAATGCAACGAAGATGCACCCATAGAGACTCTTATTCTTGGGCCAATGATGAAGTCTGCACCATGAAAAACTATATGTTGTTTTCCATGATTCTTCTCTTTCATGATAAAGTGTCAATAATATATTGCTTCTAGTAGTTCCCATGGCTCGGTCATAACAGGTGGACTATGCATCATGTAACATACACGCATATGAATATATTTAACCAATATCTATCTATGTAATTCAAAACTCATATCATCGTCGGCATAGCATCCACATATGATCCTCCTTGAAAAATATCACGATGACGTTATCCTAACTCTGATAAGTCACCTTCTGATGCATATGTGTCAAAAAGAGATGGACCCTTAAAACCTTTCCAAAGTTAATTATTGTACCATGCATAAAATAGATCCCAATACAACCATACGCTATAATGCAATGAAATATTTTTCCGTTGTACATGAAACACACAACGTGGCCTTGATTTATTTGTTTTCATTTTCAATGAACATCTTTTCTTCATCAAGAGAAGTCATGAGACTACCCTTTGTGTTATCTGTAAAATCTTCTGACGACGAAACTTCCCAAGACATCGACGTCAAGAACCAACCTCCCAGACCATGACCCATATTGAATGTCTTCCGATGATGACACTATAACCTTGTAAAATTAACCTTCCATTCAAATAGCATATAAATACATGTTTAATTTAATAAAATAAACGCATAACAAGGAAAGCAACTTATAATACCTTGGTATCTTTTAGCACACATTTCGAGGGTAAACAATTATTATAATAGGTTATTGTCATCGAAACATGACCTTAAGTTAAAATTCTTTGGAACTATTGTATTTATTGTTTCCCGACAAAGATATGACCGGAGAGCATGTCCTCCCTCCACCTACCCTACACTTCTGATGATACACCAACGGTAATAAACACAGACCTTCCTTCAAAGAAATTAATATAGGATTGTACGACTCTGACCAATTCAAATTTGTAAAATGCTTATCATTAATTACACAGGGTTTGGGGAAAATTCACAAAATATAACAATTTTGTTAAGTCATAATCGATATACTACTTTGACATATGAAACATGTGAAAGTGTAAGTGTTGCTACTGTAAAAAGTTGGGTAAATTCCCCCATGTGTTGAAGATCTTGAGCCAACATGTATGTGTTTTGTGTTTTTCGAAGTTACTTCTTTTTGTAGAAAATTTGAAGGTAAAGTAATTTTGTTTTTTGTATAGCAATGTATGCATGTGACAATATGTCCAAAGTTCATACTAGAAAAGTAAAGAACTAGGAAATTGCCATACCTATCTCTGTTTTAGGTCCAGACATTCTCACTATTACAGACATAAGTATCTACGATGGAAGGGAACATTATACAAAGTACCATAATATATATAACATGTACTAGAATGAAGAGTACCCTCTAGATGATGAAGACATTGACGAATACAAGAATATTGGAAAACATGGTATTCACACAGTGGTTGCTCACCCCATTCTTTTTCCTTATAATGATGTTGTGCAATGGTGTTTCACCCACTTGCAAAAGGAAACAACCATAATAGTCAACACATATAGTGTTCCAATTGCATCTATGAAGGCCGAAGACATCAGATCTAGGTACAAAACCCCATAGGCTA
>SNQJ01S0285110.1:0-11012 GCA_010110895.2 Picea sitchensis | reverse complement strand
TGCAGCAGCAACACGTTTCAGTATTTGGTTTGGATATCTCTTGGCTAGGGTTTGGACTATCTGATCAACTTTTTGTGATACGCTATCCTTGGGGAGAGATGCGCTGCTCTTTGTTTGGCTATCTAGCCTAGGGTTTGCTTCCAAAGGAATTCTCAGGTCAAGGTTAAGGTGCTCGGAGGGAGGCTTCAGCCTGTGGTTGGGAGACGAGGGTATCGTCGTGGTAAAAGGAGCACACCATCTTATATATTCTAACAGCTTCATCTCCTAGGGTTAGGCTTTTGGATGTCTAGGACTTTTGGCATTCCTGTTTATTGTAAAAAGGCCTTCAAAGCCTCATTGTAATCATCTTCTCATGGATGCGAGTAGCCATCAGATCTCTTCTCAGAGATAAGCTACCACCATTCTAGCAAGTCTTAACAAGTATTTCACTCTGTATTTTACAGTCTCTATACATTTATTTCGTTAATAGAAATCATGTATTATTGTATCTCTGTGCTTATGGTTGCATCTCTGATACATTTCTGCTATATTATTGAATATCTGCGATATCTCTGTGCATTTCTTTATTATATCTCTAATCTCATTTCGTGCCAAAAATAATCCGGATCAAAGAGTAATCTTTAAACTCGGACCATAAATAAGGAAAAAAATTAATTCTATATTTTTAATGTGTGTACCATATTCAGATGCATTTTCTATTAGAGCATATTTGATGGAATAAATGTTGACATAAACAATGGTGGCATCTGAGAAGTGTGCTCTGAGTTGTTGGCACACATTTTTCAAGTGCAGATTAAAAGTTTGTCTGGCTCTGTTATAAGATACAACACAACCATGCTCATCAAGTTTCGATAAATTGTTGTGAATGTCCGCAAGGGTTCGCGACAAACAACCCAGAGGTCCCGAAATTTTGACACCCTTGCTGGTACAAATTCTACAAAACAGTAACATTACAACGTCCATTAGCTGGGGTTATAAATCTAAGATTCCAACGACGAACTAGGAAAAGGAGGCAGAAAACCATTTCATTCAATAGTCACCTTCATTTGAGATGTCAATTCTTTAATAATCTTGGGAATGAACAGGCCGGTATTTATTTGGTTCTCTGTGAGATTCGAAATGAAGGTATGTGAAATGTCGTTATGGATGATGTCTAGGGTGTAAATGGCCTTGTCCAATACATCAACATTGCCAGCGAAGAGGAATCGTACCTAGAGGAATTCTAAAAGTGACCAAAAAAATCCAAATACGTGTCATGCATCCATAGGATACTGGCATACGATGAAGGGTTGAGAAGAACCTCCCTTTAAAAACATCTTCACTGTAATTAACGTTTTTCACACATCATCAAATGTTGTTTATAATAATACTAATGTAATTTAATAAAACCCTTTATTTGTTGATCATATTCATAAAATCAATCTAAACTTTGAAGGATATATCAAAGTTCCCCAAAACATAATTCCTAAACCTTAGTGGATATGAAGGGAAAAAATAAATAAACCAAATAGCTATTCAACATTGTGAAAGAGCATCCTCGGCTCAAAATGTAATCATTATTTTAAAATTTTAATGTAAAAAATGACAACATAGTTGCTAATTTAGAGTCGCATGGAAGAGAATGTTCAATGCTCCCTAGGGACATGCATTTCAGTATTAACTATTTTTTTTTCATATCAAATCAAAGGAAAAACACATGCATTTTAGTAATAACTAATTTTTTTCATATCAAATCAAAGGAAAGGCACCCTCTTGCGAGTGGAAACATAAATTATTATGGGGCAACACCTAAATAGAGATCAATGCTAACCAAATAGTCAATTTTGGCTTGTTTACCAAATATAAGCCTAAAGATTCTTTTTGACGAAAATAATATGAGGACACTAAAAGGAGTAAAAGTCTTAAAGGTGGAAAAATTCCCATGAGTAAGATTTCACTAAGATAATATGATGACACCAAATACTAAAAGCCTTACCCTTGGAAAACATTTTAAAGTGGGATTGCAAAGAAAATGGAGATGAATTACAATTTAAATGAAAGGAAAATATTTTTAAAATATTATATTTATGTGAATGAATATATAAACTATATTGTATTTTTTTTTGTTAGAAATGTTTGTCACTTGTGGGGTCAACAATTTAACCATTGGCTAAGAGACCACAACCCAGGGGAATTTAAGCCACTAAAATCATCCAAGGATTGCACTCAGCCTATGCTACATCAACCTTTAACATGGTTGAAGTTTTGGGTGTCTCCTCTTGACTAAACACATTATAAGGGTATTGAACTCGAGTCTCCTAGCAAACGAAACCCACAGCTTAGCTGAATGTGTGATCCGGATTTATGCAGGAACAGAATGTAAGAAGAAAATAACAGAGTGTGCACAATAGTATTGCAGAGAAAACAGTGATACAGTAAACACACACTTCTATTAATTAATGAAATAAAGAAACTGTAAAAATGTTGAACAATACATAGCTAGAATGGTGGTAGCATATCCCTGATAAGAGATGTGGCGGCTATGCTCATCCGTGACCAAGCTCATTACAAAAAGAGGCCGAAGGGCCTTATTTATCAAAAGTAGGAAGGTAGAAACCAAAAACCTAACCCTAGAAGATGAAACGCCAAAAGTCAAGTGGGCCCTGTTTGGGTAAGTTAGTCCATCAACTTCCCGGAGTCATAACTATTGCATACGATCTCTGTTTAGGGAACACGATAGCTCGTTGGAAAGATCTATCCGAGGCCTACAACGCTTGAGGCAAAATAGCACCATAGATGCTATTTTGCAAGAGCAACATACCCAAAAAAACATCGTTTAGGGCCTCAAAATGGCCCCGGAAGTTCAGGACCCGAAAAAACTGCTAAAAATAGTAAATTACCAGAAATGCCAGAAAACTATTTTGAGCCAGATGGAAAGGTGGGCGGCCACAGATACCCATCTGGATCAATGTGCTAGAGGGAATTGACATAAATTATATTGTATTTATTTAAGAGTTTAAAATAAATATGTTATGATTGTTAATTGAGATTAATTTAGGTGGTTGGAAGGAATGATATTTATCTTCTTATCCATATTTTATTTTTTCTAATGGTGTATTGATATGGTCTTAATCCCTAAATGATCACAATCCCGTTTTCAAAATGAGGGGAAGTGTCAATTGTTTCTCGGGATATTCCAAAAAAAAAATTGTTAATTAGGCCTAGCCTAGATGGTTGAGAGAAGAAGAATTATCATTTTATTGGAAACCTATGTCTAATTTAGAAAATCGACATTTTAGACTGCCTCAAATTGATTCCATCATTAGGGCGATCACTCAATCTGAAGATTGGGATGAGGGATAACAATGATCATCAAGTAAATAAATACGAAATTCGAGTGGAATTTCTTATGATAGTGAGGTTGCCTCACTTTTGTTGCTGCATATATTCCAACCAACGAATCACATTAGATAGAAATTCATTTTTTTAATTTTCTTTATAACAGGCCTCCATGTGTCACTTAGCTTCAACCCTTCATATTCATTTAGTGTGTTATTCCTAATCTCAATTTCCAGATCCTCTCTCATTCTTATTTTATTATAGTGTTCTTCTATGGAAATTAACGAGGCCTTATCCATGCAAATTTGATGAGTGGTGTTGTGTGACTATTAAGTTAGAGTCAATTTAGCTATACGATCATGATTTATGTTGACAATATGTTATTTAAGACGAACATTTAGTAAGCACATGGTTTCCCCAACATAGACCATCCCACACGAGCAAGGTATTTCATACACCCCTTTCATTTGTCTAGGATCCATTGCATCTTTTGCGGAGTCGAAGAACCTCCTAATGGTATTTGGGTGAGAAAACACAACAACAATGTTTCTTCTTTTTAAGATCTTGGCAATTCGATCCATTGTTCACTTAATATACAAGAGATTAATTTTAGGAATATTAAATTCTTGTCCATGTTGTCTGTTAGGATCCTATACTAACCCCTCTTCATGGGGCATTATTTAGTAGGATATGTTTTATATGTAATAAAGGCAGACACTAGTTAATAAGGCCTATTAAATAAAGGAGAATAGGTCAATGTAAGAAGACCTAATAGAAGCTTCTGCTTCTAGAAATATCTTCCTCTAGAAGTTTCCTTAGAAGGTAGAATTAGTATAAATAAGAGTACGAGGTATTGGATATTTTGTCTTGGAGATTATTGTAATAGAGCTCTACTCTGCTAGAGGTTGCCCCCTCAAAGAGGCAAGTAAACATTGCTATCATTAATAAAGTTGTTTTTTTTGGTGTTATTCTGGTATTACTATGATATTGTTATGGATATATCATTGTTGTTCTACCATTGCTTGCTAAATATTTATGTTCTGCATATTATATTATATCTAGAATATTGCAAGTGGTATCATAGCTCTTTCTAGGGCAAGGCTTGCAGGGTAAAAAATTTTTTAGGGTAGAGACGTATTCCGATGTCTTTAAGCTACAGATATTTTTCATTACGTGCATAAACCCGCGGTTGGGGAGTCATACACACAGGAAATACAAGTGGTTTTGAAGCGCACATCTATTTTCCACCCTTGTAACACTTGTTGGTACCCCTTCGAGTGGTAGCACATCATACAACACCTATATATAGATCGACCTATATATCCTGAAGCTCTCCGTAGATAAACAATTCGGCTACCTAATTGTTATAGTGCCACCAAGAACAACACTTGGGAAGATACTTTCTAGTACCTGGGTAGTCATGTAATATTGCTAAGGGCACGGTCTAGTCTTGTTAGTTGGTGCCTTGAGATATTGGGTCGAGTACTACTGTTGGACCCCACATGTATATGAGAGAGCTATAGCACAAGGAAAAACCTTGTCTGTAGAACCCTTGAATACTCTAACCCCTAGGACGGAAACATAAACATAACAGACAAGATCTATTGTCGTACAACTGTGTCTCCTTCATTATGGTTGAGAAATTCTTACACATTTCTTCATGTTAATAATTTGGCCATTTCGTCAATGCAGTATTATTTAACTCGGAGTATAACTCCGCAAGAGTAAAAAAAAAAATGGGGCTTGTCAACACCCTTATTTGTAACCTATCCCATTGCATTCCTCTCTTCATTATGATCGCAATGGTACCCTTCACTTTTAAGCATTTTTTCCCGCGATCCCACCCTTTCTGAGACACCCTTATTTGACACCTATCCCATTGGAATCCTCTCCTTGTCCTTGTTATCGCACAGTTTGTGGCAAGGAAAAGGCTAAAGGTTGGAGAGTCAAATTGGCGTAACAGGAACCAGTCCCACCCAATGTCACCAGAATGGAATGGTTCTTTCTCTTTAGGGTTGTAAGGCCCAGGCGAGACATCCCCGGTGACCTAAGGTTTTGAGAAGGCAAAGGATTACAGGATAAAGTAGTTTCGCCCTCCTCACAAGTCACAACAGAGAAGATAGTCCGACTAAATAGCCAATAATAAAGTAAAACCTCCAAAGAGATACACCTACCTGAGACAAAGCAACAATAAACTGATATATGCAAGCTTTGATCAATGAGTTAGCACTTTATGTAAATCAATGACTATCTGATACACTTATAAGCAATTTATTAATAAATATTGACGAGGTCAATGTTTATAAATAGCAATGAAAATTTCGTCACTTCTTCAATAAATGCTGAAACAATATGGCATTAAATGCAATAAATCAACACTTCATTCAATTAATGCCTTTAATCATCATTCAATTGCTTATAAAGAAAAAAATTTAGTTGCACCAATGATATAATAGCTAAGGATGATGGCAGCAATAGGTTTGTTAAGTTAGTTCCTAAGCTAGAGTTAGTAGTTAGGGTTTGATTCAAGATTTTAAAATTTATTGTGATCAGGTTCACTTCAAAGCAAGGTGTCTTTTAGATCAATTCCTTAGGGTTAATGGAGTCAAAGAGTGAAGGACACAAGAGCTAAAGAATTCAAAGGTAAAACGGCTAAGGTCTAGAGGGAGAAGCTTTGAGGTGTTGCTAAAGCAAGGCCTCAAAGTCAAAACCCTAGGGGAGAGAGGCTTACCTTGGTGTAGGAGAACTAGGCCTCAGTGCTCTCTCCTCCTTCCTTAACTTAATGGAAATCATGGCTAGCTAAAGATGAAGCATAAAACCAAGACAAGAAGGTTTGATGAAGCAAAGTGTTGCTACAACAAGGCTCCTCTAGCAAACCCTAGAAAAATTGGCCCAAATTGTAGAAAACCTAGGCTTTAAGGTGTTTCCTTCTTCTAAGCTTATAAATGGTACGGCTAACAAGAAATTAAGAAGGAATGAGAGTGTAGCTACGACTAGGCTCTCTCTTTCTTCAACAATGGCTAAAAAATTCTCTTAATGGGGACATGAGACAAGGACCTACTTGTGTGCTTGTCACCTAGGGTTTTGTTCAACAAAATTATAAATATATGCAAGAAATAAATAATGCAACCATTCAATCAAGAAGTTTTGCATAAAAATACTTACATATCACCAAGAAAAAGCATAACAAACCCTAGTTGTAACACCTTCCATCAAGAGAAATGCCAAAACATGCCATGGAAATATTCCTTCAACAATTGCGCCTCACTAAATCAGCCAAATAACCCAAGTCTAGCGCAAATTTCAGACCTCACTATTGAGTGAGTGAGAGATGATGAAAAAATGAAGGTGAAAATCCTTCATTTATACAATATCATGACCTAAATTTACATTTTAGGTCATGTGAAAGGTCGACAAGGCAAAAATACTAAATCATACAGTTTTTACATTAAAAGCTCAAAATTGGAACCTAATCAAGCTGAAAAGGGACATCAAGCCCCTCCAAGGGAGACGCCACCCCCTTCAAGGGAAAATGGAGCATCCTGGATCAAAACATTAGCCCTCCTTGGGCTTCTCCAACCTGCCACACGTGCCAATACTGCCCAGTCTGCCTCCCAAGACGTCCATAAGGTTGGATGACCTCATGGTCATGATGGGTGATGTCTTAGGCCTTCCAAGGCCAACGTTCCACTGATAAAGGGTCAATCCCCCTAGGTCAAGCTCAACCAAAGTGCCTTTGGTGGAACATCCTCTTCTTCTCTGGTGCAAAGCCCCAGATCCATCTTTGTTCCATCTCTGCCCCTTGATGGGGTCTTAACATCCACCTGATGGGCTCTTCAGCCCCATGGAGGTCCAAACTGATCATCTCCCCATGTGTACCAGTCCAAAATGGTACCTGTCTGTCGGGCAAGGTCCTTCACATCAATAGCTATGCCCTCCATGGGCTCATCAGTCACAAGGATCATATCAATGTCAATCACATCTCACCATCAATATTTTTAAACATGTGCACAAAATCCCTAATACATCAGTTGACAGCACAAAGACGTTACACAAGCCCACAATACAAGTTTAGAGAAAAAGACAAGGCGCCCTATTGGGCTAGTGTCCACTGGAACAGGAAAGTTCTCAGAAGAGACCTCATCCAAGCCATGTAAGTGGGTGATGTGGTTAGGGGATTTCCAAGCATCTGGGTGCAACGAGGGAAAAGGATGCAAGAAACGTTACATGTGGGTGCCTTTGTATAAGGCGAGATGTACCCGTCCTGGATGCAAATTTTTCCAATCCCATTCTTGCCTTTTATTCTTATTATTTTTTATTCTTTTATATTTTATTTCTTTTTCCATTTTTTTGGTTCAAGAGCTAATCAGGGGACATTGCCCTGACATGGCGACCAGTGGTGACAACGTTACCCACAAGTAATTTCACAGAAATGAGAAGGTTGGCTCGTGATGAGACGCCCTTTCCCTTGGCCATGCAACCAAGAGTCATTGCCCTGGCATGGTAACCAACTAGTGGCAATGTCATACTGCTAGGTACCCATGGACCTAATAGGCTGGCTCGTAATGAGACCCCCTATCCTCTGGTTAGGTCTTGTTTTATTACTTTTCTAGGTCCCTCTTATTTGTTGCTGAGAAGCCTTTCATTGCTTTCTCGGGGATCCCTAGGCGAATCATCTCGAGGTTTTAATCTTAGAATTTTATCTTTTACCAGCTTGCTTTTACCTTCTGGGCCTTTAGCCCCTTCTTCCCATGAGATAAGGTGCAATCTTGAAAATAGGTCAACCCAGTGCCCAGAAAATTGGAATGGGATAGGTGAGCAGGAAACAAGATGAAACAATGGTGCTATGATGGGAGCGGACACTGGATTTTTAGAAACCCCCCCAGTGGCAAACCAAAACCTACAGACATAGGCTTACTAGGGCATCCTGTCAATCCACCGAGACATGGTCAAGTGGGCAAGTGTAAGATCCAAGCAGTTGTTAGAAATAAAAGGAATCAGATGCATATATTCAAGTTTTTTTGATGATCAAAGTGACACATACCATGATACCTGGACTAATTACCTCATGGAGAAATAACCATCTCTGACATAGGACCAAGCCGATGGTGGTGGATGTTGCTGCTATTGACAAGATAAAGATGTTGGAAGAAAGAAAAGGTGGGCCCTCCAGGGCCATGCTAAAGTCAATCCTGCTCTCGGTACTCCATGTCTAGAACCTATGGGCCTCAAGACATGATCTCCTAGTTATCCCTAAAAGTGGGGATAACATCTAGCTCCAACTCGAGGACATGTGCTCACCATAGAGCGCATGAGAACCTCATCATATCTGGCATAACCTGTTGACCTGCTCGATCTCAATAGAAACATCAGTAACAAAACTGGGGTGGTAATGCCACCCCAACCTATATAAATATATAGATTGAAATAAAACAATCAATAATGTAAATGTGAAAGCAAACTAACATGCAATGCAAATGGTATAATACACGAGTGCAAAATGCCTACTTACCTGCAATTACCTGTGAAGTCAGGTTGCCCCACCTTTGTGGGGTTTGAGGAGGTGTCTGTTGATCGGTAATGGGCGCCTTCTTCCTTCCAAAGTGGACAAATAGTAGGAGTCATCTACTGATTCTCTTCCAACTTTGAAAGGTCTGAGCCATGACTGAGTGCTTCCTTTGACATTAGTTGGCTCTCCCTTCTGGGTATCCCACATCCACACTATGTCTCCTTCCTTGTACTTCCTAATCTTGTACTTGGTTGTCCCTTGGATGACCCTGGTGTATTGTGCAGAGGCATGAGGGTGGGCTTCTGCTGTAAACACTTCCTGTTGGGACAGATGAATCTGTACATCGTCTTTTGGTATTTTTAGTATATTCACAATCCCAGTTTCTTTGTCTTTGAATTCGTCTAGGAGTTGTCGGTGTTCCTCTTTCTTGGGCCATTTATTCTGATCAAATTCCTCTTCTGTCGCAAAAGGCATATCTTCTGGGGAGTACTCATGAAGGGTTTGTATGATCTCATCATGTGGCTTGTAATCTATGATGGGGTGATCAATTTCTAGCACATGGTTTTCGGTTACTGGCACATTTAGGAGATGACCTATTATTCCATCTTTTAAAGGTAATTCCACAAATGTGAGGTCCATCTCGAGGGTGCCACCCAACATTGAAGCAAATTTCCTAGACAACAACATTTCCCACACATCTAGGACGTCAACTATCACAATGTCAATGTGGATTACTTTCTCTGGGTACTCCTTAAGGAAAACTTCCACATTTTCAACTACCCCATGTGTGGGTATGGATTTAGATTCTAAGCCACACACATTCCTGTAAGGTCGTGTGATCTTCAACCCTAATTGTTCCATGACTTTAAGGGACATCATGTTAGCACCTACCCCTATATACAAAATGCAGTTGTTGAGGCTCTTGTTGTTCATTATTAAAATCATGAAAAAGGGAGGATTTTCGTCGTATTGGACCCTGAAGTAATTGGATTGCAACATGATAGGAGGGTCCATGGGTTTATCTGATTCTTGAAAGAAATTCTCAAAATGTTTTTTGATAGATGGGACCTTAATGACTTCCTTTAGGGGAATAGTTACATGCAACTTGGATAGTGTCCCCTCAAAGTCAAAGTTCAAGTTAGCCCCTTCATTCTTGGATGTCTTGGGAAGAAGTGCGTCTAGTGGGGGTTTTATTTGGTCAGCGGCAGGTTGGTTCATTTTTTTTCTCCTATACACCTGGAACTCTTGTTTCTTTAGATTTTCTCTTGATTCCTGGTCTAGATTGTTTATTACTGCCATTCTGGCTGACCTGGCTGCTTCTTTCATGGCCTCTTGATGTTCTTCAGAGGTGATGTTTATCTCAGGGCCTTCCATGACATGGCCTATATTGTTTATTTCTTGATGGCCATTATTACTGTAAGGAAATTCATGCTCCCAATGTGCTTCACTCCATTCTAAGCACCAAGGGTTTTCATTGACAACGTTTGTAGGGGCTAAGGTGTTTGGAAATTCTTTCTCATTCTTTGGTTTATAAAATTGGTTCCCCTTTTGAAATTTCCCTTTGTACGGGACCCTAGGTGCTTGGATTTGGGATCTTTCCAAGTTGACGATCCTACTCATCATTTTCTCTTGATTTTTTATGATACCATCCATGGAAGCTTGTAACTTTTCTATACTGGCACAAAGGTCTGAGATAGGTTCGACATTGTGCACTAACTTTGGCTTGATGTCCATTTCCCCTCTTGGATTTGTGAAAGGCTCAATTTTAGATGAAAGGAGTTTTCCCTCAATTTTAGTAGTGAGCTCTTGGGCTTCTAGGATGGATTGGGGGTTTTTGTCCCTGAGAAGATACCTTAATTGGCCATTAAAATATTTGGTGTAGATATGGACAAGGTAATCACCATTCAGATGATGGCTCGCAGGGATATTTTGCAGCAAAGTCTCAAACCTAGTGTGGAACTCCTGGATAGATTCATTCTCATGTTTCCAAAGGGAATTCAGTCGTGTAAGAAGCATGTTAGGGTCTTCTTTCATACTCCATCTTTTGAGGAAAGCTTCTTCTAGTTTTTCCATGGTTTTAATGCCACCATCAGGAAGGCTCAAGTACCAACTCCTTGAAGCATCAAAGAGGGTAGTGGAGAACAACTTCATGACTAAGTCTTCAGCATCATCACTAACGGGATGA
>SNQJ01S0285109.1:0-11012 GCA_010110895.2 Picea sitchensis | reverse complement strand
TTACCCAAGTATCTTGGAAGTAGGCGTGATATATTTCTTTTAGATCCTCCATGTGAAGAAATTAATGAACACTTAGAGAATTGTAAGGAGGATGGGGCATTTCAGCCTTGGCTGATGGTTATTCCATTTCTTCGTGATCTTGGCAAGTTTTTCAATACTACTTACACTCGCCCATGTCATTATGACCCTTATCATGACAAAATTGTGCAATGGCTGGAGGATTCGTACACCAAGAATATCCAAGGAAATGGTAAGATCAAGCTTACTTTGTTTTTAGATGATGATTATGAAGGTAAGTGTGATATGTTTCTATCATTTGTTGATATATTACCATTCTTATTAGTAACGCTTGATCTTGTTTCCATTACAGGATTAGAGTTATTCTGATGGCTACATTGGAAGCATGACTTCACGTAGTATCCTGATTCGTTTAATAGTTAGGGTAGGTTTAGGAATATGTTTTCTTTCAGTTTGATTTCTCACTATTTCTCTTTGTAATAGTTCATTCATGAACGCAAGTGGGTGCACCACGAGAACCATAATACGATTGTTGTCAAGGAAGTCCCCTTGATCCTTTTCTCTTTACTCTTAGTTGAACATTTATTTTCAAAAACGCAATATCGTCATGAAAATCTTAAATGGAAAGTAAAGAGATAAATGAATCTGAATCAACCCTGACCCAAGGTACCATGAGTAGGACTGCTTTCCCATAAAATAGGATTTTTCTACTTTTCAGTTTCCCAAGGGATTTGTTGCATGAGGTTTTCAGATTCACCTTCTGTGCATATTTGTTTTTTGTTTTTCTTGTTTGGATTTCTTTGCTTTCCAATTTTTTTTTCGCTGGTGTGTTTTGATTTCTCCCTTATGCTTACTAGTTTTTGCTGTTGAAATACACATACCTGAATTTTTGAACTATCCATACAAGGAAAACAGAAAATTCTTTCTCTGAAATGACTGTTGAAAATTTGTCTAAACATAAATTATAAACTACTTCTGAAATTTACTGCCATGTTGAGAAAAGACTATTGTTCGAAAGAAGATGACTGATTTCGATCTCTGAGTAAAGCTGTCATGATCATCCATTATCTTTTTATGTTTTCCCTATTCCGTAAAGGAATGACTCAGAGGATGTATCCCTGCCTTAGGAAGTTGTTTTTGTAAATAAAACATCTCTGGATCTAAATAAAGGACATTTCTAAAAAATTATGATGAGGTCTAAAAAAATATGTTAAAATATCATGATTTTCAGCGTCACCCCACTCAACTATATATCTATGAAAAAACAAAACAAAATAAATTATTAATAAGAGCTGTGGGAAATGCTTGTAAACCCGCCGGGATGCTGAACAGGTCTGTTGGCAGCGGGTAAATGCATGCATGACGCCAAGACAACTTCGTCGGGGTACTTAACAGGCCCGCTGGCAGCGAAGCAATGCCGGGTATATGAAAATTCGTAAATAAGTAACCTATTAACCTTAAAACGTCCTTTATTCTGATCCAGAACTTCTTGGCAGGATACAGATGTCAAAGTGGGTTAAATGGAAACCCTGTCGAGGCTATGGATGCCTGCTAGCAGCAGTGGCTCTGTCAACAGTATTGGATATTTTATCTTTAATATTGTGACTTGTTGATCTTAAGACTGTTATCAGTTTTCATCTTTTGAAACACTGTTGGAATAGTTGGTTAATGATGATGTTTATGCAATTTTCTGGTTGTTATTTTTGAGTAGGAATTATCTTTGTTGTCCTAATCTGTATTTGTTCCATTTGGCAGAGATAACTGCTTCTACTAGTGTGTCGCCATTGTTGGCAGCCAATCCTCACTTTTCCCACTGTCTTATAAGCTGCCCACACCAATGTTTTGCAAACATCAATTTTTCGTCGCAATTTTCAAATAAACGACACTTTTATTTTTGCGACATTTGCACATTTGCCTTCATTTTGTGTTCACGACTGTAAGCGTGAAAACTTGGTCTTTCGTAGTCGCATTAAAATCATTATTTGAACTGTCGTTATCCTTCTTGTCGATATGCCTATTGCGCTTACATTTCACTTATCATTATGCAGCTCGCAAAACTTTCAAACTGTACTCATTGGACATTTTTTGATTGATTGTGTGACTTGGTTTCATTGAGTTTGTAATGCATTGGCATTTCGATTTGCATGTTATTTGACCTACTTGACCTTTGGTTTCATGAAAATAAATAGGTGTTATGGTTAAATCCTTCATATATATCTTTTAATATAATACCTATGTTCGTGTTTTTATAACTCTTGATATGAGCTGTTACAATACATTGGTGCATGGTTAAATATTTGGTATTGGATTCAAATTGTATGATTCATGGTTTAAAACTATGGCATAACGTTGATTGCGCGCGTTGGTTTATACACTTATCATTGGTTTCATTGGTCGGCCAAGTGACATGATTGTTGAACTATACTATAATGGGTAGAACAACTATAAGCCGGCAGTTGTACTTTGGCAATAACTATTTTGCATGGCAGAGATAAGCTCCACCACCTTCGCACGATGACATTTATGCCTATCCCTTATCCCCGTTCACCTATGTTAGCTCGGGTAACCCTGCGTGCGCTTCGCTCCTGTGTGTGCTATGATCCAAACCCTGGACTTACCGTGTGCTCGGCTCCATGGCACCGATGGTGCGAATCGAACCGAACGGCAGCCAAGCCTTGCTACTATTTGACAATGCCCGGAAAGACTTGGAGGATAACGGTTGGCTCACCTTCGTGCAGAGGTTTGAGGGTTTTAACTTATTTGTGGCACAACAGTTCGCTCTGACTTTTAATGGTTGTAGAGCCAAGGTGGGTGACATACAGTTGGAAATTGATGAGAAGTTTATTAGTTCTGCTACATGGTTACCATCCTCGAGACAATGTTGGTTCAAAAATTCGAAAGTGGAAGAGGTTCCATGGCCGCTACTTTTTGTCTCGTGAAAAGTCACATCTTGTGACAGAGGTATGCCCATCTCTGCACTTAAGCCTCGATGGCATGACCTTTTCATAATAGTCAAACAGTTCATGACCTGTGAAGGTCGATATGGACGCGTGTTTCTCTACCACCTGCGTTTGTTAATGAATTTTATGGGATACCCGTTGAATATGCCTTATTACTTTCAGCGTAGCCTATATAAAATGTCTAAAAGGTTTAAAAGGGAGAAGGTCGACAGTAGCCTGTTCCACCATGGACTCATTAAACTTATCATTGTTTATCACTTGAGTTTACACGGTGATAGCTGGAGAGCTTTCATCGCTCGAAATGGTTTTGATGATACGGACCCTATCCAGGTTGACAAGCCTGTGGTAAATGAAACCAAGGTCGGGCCACCTGTGCCCTTCCATGTCCTACTTCCCTCTCCTAAACCCTCGACCTAACCCTGATGTTGACTTACCGGACGCTATGACTGAGAAGTTTGAGACTATTAAAAACCCTGTAAGAAAAAAGGCCAAGGCAAACCCTATTGTTGATGCCAAGGGTAAAAAGAACGCTCGACTTATTTCGAGGATGGCTAGGAACAAACCTAAACCCTCTGATGAGAAAAAGCCCATAATCCTTAGTGAGGATTCGGACTCTGACATAGAACGTTTCCTAGCCAGTGAGTACCCTTACTCAAAGGGTCTGTGCCCTAAGCCGCCTTATGATTTCATTTCGAATTTTCCCCCTTGCCTAAGAAATGATCCTAGCTACCCTGGGATCAAACTGCCTAACGAAACCCTTGGTAATATAGTCAAACCCTCACCTGCATTTTCAAAGCCCACACAGTCGTCCTGTGACCAATGTGATTTGTGGTTGGAGTGATACTGCATCGACGTTCCCATACTCCAATCGAAAATTCAATCACTGGAAAGTCAAGTTGCAGTGTTGACAAGCCAAAGAGACAAACTCCAAGCAACTGATACAGAGCAGAGAACCACTGGTTCCATCATTTTCAAGAATGTTGAATCAGCCACAGCCATGGTCAACTCCAAATTGTCATGATCAAGCTATCTGCTTGCCATACAGGTAAATTCGAATTGCATGGGACATGCTGGACAGGCTAGGGAAATATTTTTGTGTTTTAGTTTTATTTTAGGTTCCTAGTTTAGATAAACTTGGGATATCTTCCCAAATTTTATGTAAACAGTTTTGATAACTTCCACAGGGATGTTTTACCCTGTGGAAGGTCTTTAAGTACTTATTATTTTTGTAATAAGTATCATCCTCACTTGTGGGAGAACCAGGCTATGGATTCCTAATACAAACTGAGACAGAAGTTGATGTTCTGCTACAGCTTTCGCTTTCATAATATCAGTCTTTTGTTTCAAGTTTATGCATGTCATTAGCAATTGATTATAGACTACTTTAGCTATCATAGTCTTTTGCAGAATGATGTGATTTAATTAATGTGATCCATGTCTGATTTCTTTCAATACTTAAAAATACAGCAATTACTCTATTCAGTTAATGAATGACGGATTTCTCTTCTTCATCAATTGAATTGTTTTGTATAAGTCTTTGCATACGGGTTTATCTAACTGTGGATATTTATAAATCATATGATTGTTGTGATTTTTATTTCTTGTTTGTCTTGTAATCATACTTGAAGAGAACTGCATCTATCGTTTACGAGAAGTTCCTGGATAATTCGGTGCGGGTTTCCTCCCTTTGATCAGCTAAGACAATCATCATACACAGGGAAAATCTAGAGCATTTCTCCGGGTCAGTTTGTGATTTATTTTCATTAATTTCTTTAGTATACTATTAGTATTTTAGTTAGATATATTTGTAGTTTAGATTAGTGATTTAGTTTAGTTAGTTTTTGTTTTATTTCTGTTCATAAAATTATAAAATCAACAAAAACATCTTTCTTTGTCTTAGGGCAGAATATAAATGAATTTTCCAGGTTTTATTTAAATCTGTAAATTGTAGATATTGTACATTTTGTGAATAAGGTTTCTTTATGTTAGTAGTTAGATAGTTAATTAGTTAGAGTTAGTATAGTAGTAGTTAGTAGATTGTATATATAGAATAGTTAGATTAGTTTAGTTTGTTTAAATAGTTAGTTTTAGTTAGATTAGTTTATTAGTTTGTTTAATAGTTAGTTTTAGTTAGATTAGTTAGTTTAGAATAGTTTTTCTTTTCGTTTTCTTAGGACCTTAGATCGTCTAATGGAGCCGCTAAACCCGTCAGGGTGGTTCATCCCAAATGGCTTGGGTTATTAGACAACCCCGGACCGGTTCCACTCTCCCAGTTGACGGACGGTCAATTTCGCCCGTCAACAAACTTGAACCATTCTTCTAATATAAACCCTGAAAGAATTTTTCAATCAGTTAGCATTAATATTTGAAATTATTTTATAGATAGAACTGCATAAGGAAATTGGGATGAAATCATCATATGTCTCGGGAACATTATTTTAAGGGATTAATGTGATAAAGGTTGTGTTTAATTTCCCCAACACTTTCTTTGAGATCATGGATTCCTCTATGACCCTTAACATCTCTTTCTCCAAAAAAAATCATAAAAACCAAAAAAAACTTAGGTGTCCATCCATTGAGCCTTAGACCTTTTTCCTTCTTGAAGAAAAATAGAACCGATTTAAGTTCCTATTTAGTAACATATCCTCCCAAATCCTTATTTTAATCTTCTTCTATCATTCTGGGAAATAAATAGGCCACTTTTAATATTTCTTCTATACTTTCCCTAGATAGTCCCTGAAATAGAGATTTGAAGTGTTTTATGCCTTCTTTTTCCAATTCTGAGAATTTGTTAGCCATTGTTCTCTCATGTTTTCTTATCTCCTACATAATGTTTACACTCTTCTAGGTATTGGTGTAGTTTTGGAATAATTTAGTGTTTTCATCACCTTCATAATGTTTACACTCTTCTAGGTATTGGTGTAGTTTTGGAATAATTTAGTGTTTTCATCACCTTCAGCGAGCCAAGTGGCTCTACTTTTCGACCTCCATTCTACCTCCTCCTTCTCTAGGTGCTCCCTTTTAACATTTTCTAGTTTTCTTAGTTCCATACTTTCTTCTTTAGTGAAGAAACTCTTATCATTTTTCTGAAACATGTCCAAGATCCTCGGTTTCTATTAACTACCTTTAGCTTTCTCTTACTTTTTTATTTTCTCATTCCACTACTATTTTCTTAACCTTCTTCAAATTCTTAGCAAACTAGAACATGGTTGATTCTCCTAATTTTCGAACACACTTCGTCCAGTTCCGTAGCACCATTTCTCTAAATCCTTCTTATTCTAACAAAGTGCTATTGAATTTTAAGGGTCAATGTATCTTTTGATCTTCATTTTCTATTTGTAGGAGGATAGATAAATGATCCAAAGATCCACCTTCCCCCACCTGGGATTTCAATCTTTTTGATTCCTTCATTATTTTCTTTTCTACCACAAACCTATCTAATTTCTTGGAAACACCCTCCCTTCCACTTATAGGATTCCTCTAGGTCGAACTAATTTGAGGTTGTTCCACGTCACAAATACCAAATCCTCGAACAAATGCACAAATAAATCTATTAATTGATGTTGCCTAGTACACTTCCCCACATCTCTCCTACTTTCATTTTTAGATTTAGGTCACCCCCTATTATCACATTATTTGATTTATCCCATTCTTAGATTTTGAAATTCTCCCAATAAGGGACATAAAGGTTATTTATCTTATACACCTTCTCTGTTTACTTGAACCTAAGTTTAGTTTGTATGTCTGCATTTATCGAAGAAAGAGAAGAGTTCAAGGGACTCCTTCCATCCAATAATTAATCTCCTCTATTTACCCTCTTAGCCTATAGTGCTAAATGACCCATATTTCAAATAGGAAGTTGAAATAGAGACAAATTTATTCTCCTCACACATTGTCTCTTGTAAAAGAATGATGTTTGACTTGTATTTAAATTTAACACCCCCTACTGCATCACAGATACTATCTAGGGTCGAGTTCTAGTTGATTATGATTGACTCTTTGATATATCATTCACTAAGTAATCATAGCCAATGGTTTTGAGTATCATCCCCCAATGCATATGGTTGATCTTCCCTTGGTGATTGGTTGTCGATGAATGGTAACATGTGATGTGTTCCATTTTAGTATTATTAAACATTGTATCATGCATTTGCGACCCTTTGGGTAGATATTGTGTGCTTTATATTGATAGTTGGACTCCAATTCTTGAGATGATCCCTTACACATGTTTGCCCTAATAATTATGTACTTAACGACTTATCATGAGTAATCATTACTTGATATGATGATAAACCTAGACACCTACGAGATGGTCCAGTTAATGATAAGCTCCAATGTTACATTATTGATTAGAATTAGATGTTCTTGACAATAGTCAAGTAACATTGGTAATGATTGAACGATAATTAGTGTGAGTAGTCCTTAATGGTATGGCTAATATTACATACATACTTTATTGTATAACATGCTTATTGATGTGTCAATGCTATGGATATTAACGATGACATTGCATATTCTTGATGATGTTTGGGTAGCTTTGATGACCCTTGATGAGGAATTAACATGACATATTGTATTATGATGTGATTCGCCCTTATATGATGCTTACATATGTGGATGCCAGAGATATTTCAGGTTATATTAATTATGATTATGTGTAAATGCCTTGTTATGATATAGATGCCATGTTAGGGAGATATTTCATGTTATATGAATTATAATTATGATGTGGGTTATGTGGATGCCTTGTTAGATAGATATTTCATGTGTAAATGCCTTGTTATGTGGATGCCTTGTTATGTGTAAATGCCTTGTTATGGTGCAGATGCTTTGTTATGATGCAAATACCTTGTTAGGGGGGTATTTCTTGTTATGTGAATCATGATTACGTGTAGATGCCTTATTATGATGTATGTCAGTATTGGATACCTTTCCTTTAATATGGATCACGATATGTATGCACATGTTGGATGATGTGTTACACTATATACTATTGTTGGATACCTTCCCTTTGATATGGTTCATGATATATGCACATGAGGGATGCCTTATTATGTTGTATGTCAGTGTTGGATACCTTTCCTTTAATATGGTTCATTATATATGTGCACTTGTCAGATTCCTTGTTATGATGTATATCGGTATTGGAGAACTTTATTTTGATATGGTTCATGATATATATGCACATGTTGGATGCCTTGTTATGATGTAAACATGCATCGAACACACATCCATTTAATGTGATGTACATTATGATTTATGATACATGCATTCCTTGTTATGATGTATAAATGCATAGGATGGTTGCCACTATTACATTCAATTAGGGTCCTACCCTAACCCCCTTACTTAGATATTTTATTAATGTATGAGGACACATTCCTTGAATAAGGCCCATTGAATAGTTATTTAATAGTTGTTCATTGTAAAAAGGGTCATCTTTATTAATAAGGCCCAAATTAATTCATCGACCCTCATTACAAGTGGGCTTGTTGGTAGTGAATATTCTCTATGGATAGTTATTTATTGAGTAGAAGGTTATGTAATGTTTTGTCAAGAATTGTTATTGTAATTGGAGCTTTCCTCTAGGAGGTTACCCCCTTGAAGAGGCAAGTGAACATAGCTCTCTATTTTTTATTATCAATATATATTTCTCATGGTTTATCTATTTTGTTTTGAGTTCTTTGGTTTTGCACTACATTTTGTGTGATTGCTCTGAAGTTCTATGGTTAAGTATATTACAAGTGGTATTAGAGCTCTTTATTGGGCACAAAGTGGGAATTTTTTTTCTTCTAATTTTTTTATGGAAAAAAAGGACAACAAAATTCAGGTTGATTTCTAAAACTTTCTATGAAAAAAATTGAAGAAACTACTTGTAGATCTGAATTTCTCTAAAAAAATTACCCAAGTTAAAAAAAATCATCCAAAATGAAGTATGGGAAGTGGAGATATGATTGAATTAAAATAAATGTTCTTTTTTAAATAAACTGTCGCAACTTTTTCATATTGGATATCGTTTGATAAAGTGCACAGTTTTTAGTCAAACCGGTGCCAATAGATCTAGAGAAGTTGTGGAATTTCATAATTGGGGTCATAATAGCCAATCCGATAAGTATAACAAAATATGTGATCATTTTACAGTTTCAGCCTCATCCCCTACCTTGAACAAGTAAGTTATTTTCTAGTGATTTTAAGAGCTTTTTCTTGGGTCAACAAGCTCCTAAATTTCTAAAAAAAATTAGAGACATGTTCTAGTGTATTTAAATAACATAGTGATCTATCGTTCAACGAGTAAAATTACGGTCAAGGAAGAATACATGTAGGAAATACAAGTGGTATCACATTGTTGGAAACCCTTTTAACCCATGTTCGTACCCCTTCAAGTAGTACCACATCAGATAGTACCTGAATATGGAATCTCACTTCCACATACCCTCGATTATATAGAACGTCTTCTAGGTATACATGAAACCAGCTCTAGATGAGATCATTAGTCATCTTGTTTATATATTACATCGAGAATGACACTCAAGGAGATCACTCTCTAGTACTTGGGTAGTCAAGTAGTATGGCTAAGGGCACGATTGAGACTCCTTAGTTAGTGCTATAAGATATTGGTTCAAGTATTAGTATTGGACCTCGCTTGTATATCAAAGAACTATAACACCTGACAACTCCCTTGTCCTTAGGACCCGATAACTCTTTTCAATAGGCTTACCCATGAAGGATCTATATAAACCACATTATGATTCCCTAGACAACATGACCACCCACTCTACTACAAGTAGTTTGGACTATGTGGAAGGTCAACTTAAGCAACTTCAAGAGAACATAAATGAGTTGGATAATAAGTTGGATGAGAAGTTGGAGAAGAAAAATTAGCAGAACCTAGCCAACCTTGAAAAGATATTGAATGAGAATTTCTCGGGTATGCTAGATCGAGGCATACCAGAAGAACACCACTACACTCCATAGCCCATTAAGCCACACCAGAACTAAACTTCTAACTCGAGACTATTTAACCACCCACAACCCTCTTCAGGTCTACACAATAATAGACCAATGGATAATAACATATGGCACCATTCTCCTTAGGTGGACCTAAACAAGTTTGATGGTTCTAACCCATTCGGATGGGTCACCCAAATGGAACATTACTTCATCCTCCAAGGCATTACTAATGGCATGATGAAACTCAAAGTGGGTATCTTATATCTAGATTCAAAACGATGGCAATGGTGGGAATGGCATAAAAAATCTTATGCAGGCTACATCGCCTAGAGTCGGTTTTTTAAAGTTATCCATGCACATTTCAAGAAAGATACTCACTATTTGAGGTGGCTTACTAAGTTATCCCAAATAGGTTTAGTCACCGACTTTATGGAAACCTTTGAGAAATTAGCCATATGTGCAAAGAACTTAATAGATTCCTTATATAAAGAATGTTTCAATGGTGGCCTTAAGGAGGAGATTCAAGCAAAAGTTTGAATGCAGTTTCATGCTACATGATTGGATGCAACTGAGAGGGCCCTAGAAGCAGATACGACAATTAGTTCTCAAATTAAAAAAACATCCTTCATTCCCCACACTTGTCCTCCCTAGGGTAATCCCCAAGTACAACTCCTACTTATCCCTTGAAAGTACAAAGGTTGACTCCAACAAAAATGGTACACCACCAGAGACGTGGACTCTACTATAGTTGTGATGAAAAATATGATCCATATTATCGGTGTGAAAAACAAAAATTGTTCCAAATTGATATGGCCTCTCAAGCCCTAACCAAAGACACAAATATCGAAGAGACATTAGAGTTACAGGTTCAAGACACCTATACTCAGACTTAAGTAGATATCCAACCTCCATTCCCTCATGAAGAACCCTTAATCTCCCTACATGCATTATTAGGCATTTCGACTCTACAAACCTTGAAGCTCATAGGCTACATCAAGCATCAAAAAGTCGTACTCCTAGTTGACAATGGCAATACTCACAATTTCATTCACAAGAGAGTGGTAGAAGAAACCCATTATTTTG
>SNQJ01S0285107.1:0-11013 GCA_010110895.2 Picea sitchensis | reverse complement strand
GGTTCTCTTGTAGAGTTGTACTCTATTCAGTTGTTGCTGAAAAACCCCCGGATTGAAGTCCATAATAAAAAGAAAAATTGTACATACATCTTGTGTTCTTTGTGTTCCTTGTGGAGATGATTTTTTGATGATATGTTGCTGATATGTATTCACATCTAATTGATTATAAATGACAACAATGAGTAATGAGAAAATGTTTAATGTTAACTAAGGAGTTTTTGTGTAAGAGGGAATTTTTGGGAAAAAGATCCCCACACTCATTAACCCCCCACTCTAAGTGTCGTAGGTGTGTCCAACAAAGGATTCATATTCGTAAAAAAATTCAGTCTTAGCTATTTCCACTGTGGACGAACCAATTTTTTGCATGTGGTCAGTTTCAATTTCAAGTTTCAGCTATCCACTTTCAATTTCAAGTTCCTCCACCTGCCCTGCATTGTTTTTTCTCTTCTTCGTCAGTGGAATTTTGTGAGAACTATCAATTTTTGTGCGGGGAGGGTTCTTATCTCCTCCTCCGTTCCAAGATTTCTGGGTTTCTTTCTTATTGGGGTGGGCCATTGAAGCGATTCTCTGTGATTTCATGCTCTTGGGAGTGTTGGCGAGGGATTGGGTACTCTTCTCACCAGATACTTTTCCCTGTTTTATGTAGAATTCAGTCTCACTTTGAAATGTCTCTGTGTCGCAATTGACATAAGAAGGATTGTTATCATCACTATCCCTGTCTTCATTCATGTGTCTATGGATAAAAGAGCCATTGAAGCCAACTGCTAGTAAATGTTCTTGAAAAATCCCATTGGGGTCGAACCCTTTTAGCCTCTCAACATACATTAGGTTCAATTTCTTGAAATGGCTGGAAAACTTGTCAATCTTGTTGATGTTTCTGCACACGAAGTCTCCGACTTTCCAGGGTAGAGGAATGAACTGCTTTTTTTTCTTGTCATGGAAAAAATGCAAGTAGTGGTTGTATTGCCTCGCTATTTCTGCAACAAACATCTTGTCCATTAGAGCCAAAGACCATGAGGACAATGTGATTTTCCTTTTCTTCAAGTGTTCCCTTCCTGTTCAAAAACCTGGTTGCTTGGCCATATGCTTGCCGTGGATGCCTGTCCCATTATTCTTGTAAACAACCAAGCAATTTCCTGGAATGGATTTCTAAAGGAACATACCTGCAACCTTGTGATATCTTCAAGAACTCTTGTTGGGTCTTCGAGGAAGTTAGCTAACATGTCCAACCTGTATCATGTTTTTCTAGAAATTGTTTGCAGTCTTGTCCTTTAAACGTCAATGTTGGCTCGAGCAATTTTAACATCTCGCGGAAGACCTGAGGTGACAAAGAAATAGGAGAATGGTCACGTAGTGGAATAATTATTTGGCCTGGAATATATTTTGACCTCCTTACAGTCAAAAACCTCAGGGACGCAACCTGCATGAGCTATTCCAGAGGTCCAAATCACTTCGTTCTAGGTAGAATGGGATGAATAGTAAAAGTATGCCCTGGACCACTGGAATTTCTGGTCCTAATGTCTGAAGATATTTACTTTATCTCCACAAAAATGTCGTCGACCTGCTTCCATAAGTCTTGAAGAACGTTTTTTTTCTCAAGACGATGAATGAAATGAAAATTTGGAAGCAAATCTTGGTCCAATGCGTGTGAATGGGAGATGTTCTCGAGACTTTCATTCATTAATGACAATCTAGACGACTGTTGCATGATGTGTTGTTAACATTAAACACTAGTAATTGCATACATAGAAATGCGAACATGGTGGATATGACAATGAGCGATTAAACATTGTTGATTTCTTGAGCGGGCCAACACGACGACGCGTGTTCGAGATGAACAATCAGAAGGGACAAAATAAATCTCTGCACATCTTGGTTTAATGCGTAATAATGGGAGATCTCCTCGAGCATTTGGCTCATTAATGACAATGTTGACGGTTCCTGCATGGTGAGCTGTTAGCATGAAAGGTTTCTAATTGCATAGAAAGAAAGTACGGAGGTTGTAGGTACCGGGAAAAGCAACTTCAAAATAGGGTTACAAGGTACAATCATTGGAGGTGAGGGCGCGAGGGTCAAATTGTATGTCTCAGAAATTTTTGAGTGAAATATGCGTAACAAAGCAGAGGGTATGGTAGGAAAGTGCAGAGGAAAATTTGTATATCACTAGTAAGAGAATAACTAATGTATATCAGGAAGGACAAGAAGTTAGTGGGGATGGAAGGCAGCGAGAGATACTTTGAAAAATTTGTGAGCCATGGTAGAATGAAGCCTGCGAGTTCGAGGAGTCCACGGTGGAATTGTAGATCACAGTAGTTTTTAGTGCATGATGTACAACACGAAACAAGAAGCAACAGAGTTCGAAAGCTCCAATCCGACAACCGCAACCATAAAATTGGCTAAGTATGGAAAGGAACAACAGTCGGTCGGATTCTTCATTTGAGGATATAGATGGAGATGAAGATATGTCATTCCACCAAGGCTAGAACCCGAAATCATAGAAAAGTGACTAAGTATATAACCAGAAGGCGATAATACATGGGAGGAAGAAAAAGGAAAAAAGACTAAGGACTCTACGGTGGAATTCTAAATCACAGAAATTATGAGTGTAATATGTGTAATATGTATATCATGGAACAAGAAGCAACAGAGTTTGAATGCGTCAACCCAAAACAGTGACTAAGAATTGGAGATTTCATGAACCCATGAACAGGAGGATCCAAAATAGGCTGGCAAGGTCTCCCCAGAAGACGTGAGGCCTCGACAGTCAAATTGTATCGTTCAAAACATTTGAATGCATAATCTGTAACACAGATGAGGGGATGATGGTGGAACCTGGTAGTCAATTTGTATATTGCGGACGGCCGGATGCGAATTGTTTCATATCAGTGTGTGCAATTGTCACTAGTAAGAGCATAACCAATGTATATTAGGAAGGAAAAGAAGTTAGTGGGGACGGAAGGCAACAACAAATAATTTGAAACATTTGTGAACCATGGTAGAGTGAAGCTTGCTAGTTCGAGGAGTCCGCGGTGGAATTGTAAATAACGAAAGTTTTGATTGCAAGATGTACATCACAGAACAAGAAGAAGCAGAGTTTGAAACTGCCAACCCGACAATTGCGGCCATAAAATTGGCTAAGTATGGAAAGCAAAAGAAGTCGGTCGGATTCATCGTGTGATTATATAAATGGAGATAAAGATATGTGAACCCACCAATGCTAGAACTCGCGATCATAGAAAGGTGAATAAGTATATAACCACAAAGCGATAATACATGGGAAGAAGTAAAGGGGAAAAGGACCAACAAGTCCGCCGTGGAATTGTAAATCACGAAAATTTTGAGTGCAATATGTATATGTCAGAACAAGAAGCAACAGAGTTTGAATGTGCCAACCCAAAATAGTGACTAAGAAATGGATATTTTGTGAACCTGTGAACATGAGGATCCAAAATAGGCTCACAAGGTCTCCCCATAAGACGTGAGGCCCTGACAATCAAATTGTATCGTTTAGAACATTTGAATGCATAATCTGTAACATGGAAGAGGGAACGATGTCAGAACTTGGTAGTCAATTTATATATTGCGGAGGGGTGGATGCGAACTGTTTCGTATCAGTGTGTGTAGTTTTCACTAGTAAGATCATAACCAATGTATATTAGGAAGGACAAGAAGTTAGTGGGGATTGAATACATCGACATATAATTTGAAACATTTGTGAACGGTGGTAGAGTGAATCTTGCGAGTCTGAGGAGTCTGCGGTGGAATTGTAGATCATGGAAGTTTTGAATGCAAGATGTACATCACAGAACAAGAATAAGCAGAGTTGGAAAGCACCAACCCGACAACCGCGGCCATAAAATTGGCTAAGTATGGAAAGAAACAACGATCGGTCGGATTTGTCGTGTGATTATATAGATGGAGATAAAGATATGTTATCCTGCCAACGCTGGAACTTGCGAACATAGAAAGGTGACTAAGTATATAACCAGAAAGCCATAATACACGGGAAGAAGAAAAGGGAAAAAGGATTAAGGAGTCCATGGTGGAATTGTAGATCACAGAAATTTTGAGTAGAAGATGTGAACCCATTAGTCAATTTGTATATTGCAGAGGGCTGTATGCCAATTGTTTCGTACCATTGTGTTCAGTTGTCACTAGTAAGAGCACAACCAATCTATATTAGGAATGAGAGGAAGTTACTAGGGATACTTTAAAACATTTGTGAACCATGGTAGAACGAAGCTTGGTGCCAAGCGAAAATAGTATCCAACAGTTGGACATTTCGTGAACCTGGAAACAGGAGGATCCAAAACAGGCTGACAAGGTATTTGCAGAAGACGCGAGGCCCCAATGTTCAAATTGTATCACTCTGAACATTTGAATGCATGATCTGTAACACGGAAGAACAGATGATGTCAGAATCTGGTAGTCAATTTGTATATTGCGGAGGGTGTGATGCCAACTGTTTCATACTTGTGTCTAGTTGTCACTACCAAGAGCTAATATAGTATTGAAAATAATGTTTTTAGATACTGTTAGATAGTTGATAGGTATTACCATCTATAAAAAATGGAAATATTCACCCCACCAACCCTGGAGTCCGCATGTCAATTTCTATATCACGAAACTACGAGCGTTGTCTAGAGGACACAGAAAAATAGAAGTGCAATGTTGAGTCAGCCAACCTACAGGTCCACTTGTAAATTTGTATATCGTGGAATTTTGGGTGCTATTTGTAGGGAACAGAACAATGGAGGCCCAATTTTGAGCCTGCCCGCCCGAGAACCTGTGATCCAAAAAGTGGCTAGGTATGGAATTCACAATTCATACATGGTCTATAAAATATCATGTCCATACTTTATAGTTCCACAATACATGGGAAAAAAAAAAGGGAAAAATGATGAAGGAGTTTGCAGTGGAATTGTAGATCACAAAATTTTTGAGTGGAAGATGCATATCACTAAACAACATGAAGCATAGTTCAAAAGCACCAACTCGACAACCGCGGGAATAAAATTCACTAAGTATGAAAATGAACAACGGGCAGTCCAATTCGCCAGGCCAACGTTGGAACCCATGATCATAGAAATGTGACTGAGTATATAACTAGAAAACGATAATACACAGGAACAAGACAAGGAAAAAAGGACTAAGTATCTCGTAGAAGAACATCTATTTTTTTCTTAGTAATGCAAATGCTTTCAAACCCCGTCTGAGTTCTCACTAGTTAAGGCATAAATTGCAGATCACAGAAGCATCTTTCATACCACTATGTCCAGTTATCACTAGTAAGAGCGTAGTTGATGTATATCAGGAAGGACGTGAAGTTGTTTGGGATGGAAGGCAGGGACATATAATTTGAACGAAGTTAATGTATACAAGGAACCCGTGTTGGAATTGTAGATCGCGGATGTTTTGAGTGAAATATGTATATAAGGGAATGATAAACATCTGAATTCATGAGCGCTGACACTGCAATGATGACCATAAAATTGGCTAAGTATGGAAAGGAACAACGGTCGGTCGGATCCGTCATGTGAGGATATAGATGGAGATGAAGACATGTCATCCAACCAACTCTGGAACCATATACCATAGAAAGGAGACTAAGTATATATCCAGAAAGCGATAAAAGGTGGGAAGAAGAAAAGGCCAGTTCATATTCGCCAACCCGTCAACTGTGAACATAAAATTGACTAGGTATGGAAATGAACAACGGTCGGTTGGATTCATCATGTGAAGATACAGATGGATATGAAGATATGCCAGCCTGTGAACCCTGCAACCGCCCATCATAGAAAGACAACTAAGTATAAAACCAGAAATCCATAATGGACGGGAAAAGGAAAATGGGAAAAGGGATAAGTATCTGACAGTCCAAAAACCTTTTTTTTTTTGTTTATTAATGGCAATGTTTTTGAACCCCTGTTGGGTTCTCACTAGTAAAAGCATAAAATGCAGATAACTGAAGTTCTTTGGCTGCAAAATGTATATGCCGAAACAAGAGACATAGGTGCTGGGTACCGTGAACCCGGGGTGTGCTGGCCAGATAAACGGCTAAGTATTGGCCAAGAGAAAGGTTTGATATCTACTTCAATAGTATTCATACTAATATGTATTAATGGAAAAAAGTTTTCATATTTATCTTAATAGTATTTATACTAATATATATTAATGAATTGTTTTTGTTTCAAATGCAAATGATCTCCCAATTTGCAGGATGCTCTTCCGTTCACAAATTTCGATGAAAGAACAAAAATTTTGACTGCAAGATGTATATAACGCAACAAGAAACATGAATTTGCATTGTGGTTTCAACGCGATAAACTCCTTATCATTTATTCATCTTTTACTACTTGCAATCACATGAGAAAACATCGACTCTCCATAAAAAATAATATCTAAATTAAATTAAATGTAATCAAAATTTGGTGTGATTTAAGTAATTAAGACAACTTCAGTCGTTCCTTTATTAATGCCAAGCTTTTTGAATGCCTGGTGAGTTATCAGTAGTTAAAGCATAAATTGCAGATCACGATATCTCTTTGGCTACAAATGTATATGACGGAACATGGAACATAGTTGTTTAATACTGCAAACCCAAACATAATTGCCTAAGCTTTGTCGAAGAAGAAGTTTTTGTATTTATTCCAATAGTACTGATATTAGTATATATGCATGGATATTATCAAATAGAAGAAGCTGCAATATATGCAAGATACTGAACATTGCATCAACACTTGAGTTGCCTTCTTGTAACTCATTAATTCACTCTATTTACGGGACTTGAAGAATGGAAGCAGGACAGGTCCTCCAAAATAAAATTAAAACAAATACCACAGATTGGAAAATACTATTAAAAAATAAACCATAATTATTCTATATTCGAATAAGATGGGTTACAAAATACAACTGAGACTATTTTCCACAACGATTTTGATTTCGCCTGCCATCGACCAATAAAAAATATGTACATTGATGAAGCTTGTTCACAATTTTCTTGACGTGCGAACCGTTTATTCGAAAAAAACGAGTTGAATATCAATTTCGGGTCTTGTACTTATTTGTTTATGCCAACTACATCTATCCCAATTTTTTGAATAGCTTGTCTCTTCTAGATATGGCCTGCTTGCAATGGCTGGTTATTCAACATTCCATTATTTGTTAAGTATTAATTTCCCTCTGCCATCAAAAACTTGGGATTTAAGGTGCTTTCCTTGCAATGTTCCTGACCCTTGACATCCGATACAACTTAGAAATGCGATTGAGGCCGATTTCAAAGTGGAGGGAGTCATTTTATGTCACAATAGCTATGGGATGGAAAAAATATTGAAGTATGTTGTGACTTCTATTCTCCATGTATTCGATCATGTGTTTGGTTGAAAAGGCTTCTTGAAGATTTGTATGTTGAACTTCTTTTCTTTATTACAGTAAATTGGAAAAAACGTCCAACCTAGCTACAAAATGTTAATCTGTTGAGGTACATCACTTCTTCGGGCAAGAAAGGTCTGTCAAGTGTATCAAATGCTGCAGAACACATCAACATAGGTTTGACAACTGTATCAAATGTTGCAGATCGCATCAGAATATATCTTTCCTCATAGCGGTGACAGATATGACGGCCCACATAAAGGTCTAGAATTTTTGGAGGTGATGCCAAATATGTGGAGTCGATAACTACATCTAGAGGTAACCAAACAAACTTTGACAAAGAACATGGATTTCTGTCAACTTGGTTACCACACCCACAAGTAGCTCAACAAACTTTGAAATATAAACTTTTGTAGTGATAATATGTTGTTTTATCCACCCTACAGTTTTTGTTACCCGCCTCTGGTTACATTCACAAATGGAGTAATATTTCACATCATTTACGAACATCACATGCCATTTTCCAAGCCATGGTAAATGCGCCGCCCTCGAGGAAGACAAATTCTTGTGGGATCTGCAGAATTCGATACACTTGCCAAATCTGTGTTATTGGAATAAACTATATACTTCAACCAAGAACTATTTTGCATGTGACCTGAAAATCCATTACAACTCCCAGTAAGAAAACAAACAAGTTCAACAAAAACATTTCCAAGCAGCCTTTTCAACCAACCAAAGCATGGAAGACAGGGAGAACACCAACCAGAAGATATTTGTTGTTCTTTTTTCCTCCTTTCTGAGTTTCTATTGGGTAACAAAGTTTTCTTTTTTACTCAAAGCTCACATAACATAAAACCAGTCTCTCTTCTTTCATCTGGGCCTCAATCGCATCTCTAAGTTGTCTTACATGTCCATGAACAAGAACATTAGAACGAAGGCACCCTAAAGCGCAAGTCTTTGATGATAGAGAGAAGTGGAAATACGTATTTAAAGGCAACACTGGATGATCTTCCGTAGATTTTGTGTTAATTCATTCTACTGACATATGTTCTCGATATTTTCACTTATTAATGCCAATCGTTTCGAATATGTAAGATGAATAGTGACTAATATCACGTATTAACATTCCCATATTTGAGAAGATTCTCAAATATGACATCTAAGATATGCACAATATTAAAGAGGAACATGTCGTCAAGGCCTCTGTGGGTAACACGTTCGTGGACTATGGTGAAGTCTTTAAGAAAACTAGAAGAGCCAACAAAAATATTTATTTATTTTTCAAATTCAAAATGCAGGAAAAAGAAATTACCAAATCCCATAATATTCTCTTGTCTATTCATTTAAATGGGATATGTCCTCAATCTTTCCGCTTATTAAAGCCAATCTTTTCGAACTTATCTGGTCGGTTGTGACTTTTGAAAGCATAATTAATGTCTATTGGGAACGATAGAAGGTAGTGGGGATGGTTTTAAATTTTCTGAACCTGGAAAGGCGTCAACCCGCCAAACTTTGAAAACCCGACTAAGTATGGAAAGCTAGGTAGAATAGACAAACTCATTGCAGGTCGAGGCACGCTTGCGATTTCGAGGAGTGTTGGGTCGAATTCTAGAGCACACAAGTTCTGGGTGCAATATGTATACACTGAACACGACCTATCATAGTTTGATAGAACCTATCTGTGAAGCCATGCCCATAAAATGGCCTAAGTATGCAACCAAACGACGGTCGATCAGAATGACCATAGAAAGGCAAGAAACTATAGAGCCAAAAGCAAAGTTTAGAAGAGGAAAATGAAAGGGAGAGAACAACTATATCTCTCACACAGAAAAACCTACTCTCATAACAATGAAACGATAACAATACATAATCCATGGAAAAAGCATCGCCAGCTATGAAATATAGTTTGAGGCTGACAACCATGAAATATAGTTTGAGGCTGACAAACTCTGGTTGAACGCGTAAGAGATGAAATTTTCATCGACTGCAATTTTTTTGTATGTTGTTTTATCTTAATAGTATTCTATGCAGACTCCACTGCAAAATAATGTAAGAAGAGATCCAACTGCGGATGCAACATCCCAACATTGAAAACCCTAGGCAAACAAGAACAAGAACAAGCAACAAATAACAACCCAATTAAGAAGCACCAAAAGGCCCAACTGCAAGCAGAGGGCCCGAACCCTACAAATTCGAATCAAACAACAATAAAGAGCATACAACGAAGAAGGAAGCAAGCAGAAACCACTCCACCAGGATTGACACACTTCCAATCGTGATTGCAGAACCCTAAATGTACAAACTGCAACAACACAAACATGCAAGCAAGAAAAAAATCAACACGCAAATAAGAAATCACTAGAGATGCAAAAAGAAAGCATGAACCAGTTGACCAGGAAAAAAAGAATAAGTAGAAAAAAACAACCTAGTTAAGAAGAAACAAAAGGCCCAACTGTAGACGTACGACCCCAACCCTGTAAAGGCGAATCAAACAACAATAAACAACATGCAACGAAGAAAGAAGCAAGCAACAACCACTCCACTAGCAATGACGCAGTTCTAATCGCGATTGAAGAACCCCAAACGTACAAACTGCAACAACACGAACAAGCAAGCAAGAACAACAACAACATGCAAATAAGAAATCAGGGGAGATGAAAAAAACAAGCATGAACCAGTGAACCAACAATGCCATTGAAGCATATAAATTTAAAAAATGGAAGAAAATGTATTGTAACAAGCCTGTTAAATAACCTTTGAACGCTACCAAGGCTATTAGGTAAAAATTTAAGTCTGTCAGAAATGATCTGTAAACATTTTAGAAAAAAATGCAATGTGGCAGCTCTCTGACATATCCCAAAAAAAATATTATATTTTTTGTAACAATAGTTCGAACACCAGAGAATGTATTCGAAGGCCAAACTTGGATATGCCAGCATATCAAACATTGCCATAAATTTACCTAGCACAAAATGCTAAACCAAACATTCGAACTAATGCTAGCATTAATCCACCTTCGACAAATGCATAACAAAATATATGATTCTAAAATACCATATATGATCAAATACATTGGATATGCCAACATATATAACATTGGGAATATTGAAGCTAACAATAAGACCTCTAATCCCTTGTTCAATCAGATCATGACAAATATGGTACTTTTTTTGATATAAAAATCGATGTTTTCATTTCTGTAACACCTTATTTCCCCCAGTCTGTAAAAATAACTATATTGGACAAGAACTATGGAAAACTCAAAGATTGTGAATGTTTGAATTAACGGACCTTAGTATAAAAGGTCCGATGAGTGTAAATGATGTATGAATATATGTTGCATGACTGCTGAGAGGGGAATGTGCTGAAAAGAGCCCACGATGGCTGATGAGAGATGGTGGAAGGGGCCGAGAGTGGCTGTGTTAACTTCCACTGAACGAAACCATACGGGTTTGTACGTGCTCGAGAAAACCAAAGCTCACTGTCAAACCCCGAAATGAATTACTCACCCAGACGGTAGGTGGGGAGGCTCCTCAAGAGTAAATGAGGGGATGGGGCGAACCACCCATCCGTAGAAGCTCTCAGACTTGACCATCAGACAGGGAATTTCGTGCAACATGCAACCTCATAGGAGGAAATAAG
>SNQJ01S0285106.1:0-11013 GCA_010110895.2 Picea sitchensis | reverse complement strand
ACATATTCCAATTTATGTTAAAAAATTTTTTAAACATTATTAAATTTATGTTAAACACCATGATTAGAAATTTATGTTAAACATTTTTGTTAAACATCATTCAATTTATGTTTAAAATCTATGATTTAATTAATAGTTTAATTTTAAAATATTTTAAAGTTATTTATATTTAAAATTATGTTTAAATTATATTTAAATTGATGTTTAAATTTAAAACTACTTAAGGTGATTAAATTATTAGTAACTAATAAATTAGAATGATTAATTAACTAAGTGAGTGATCAATGTTAATGATAAATTATGATTAGAAATCATGTTAATTAGTTTTAAATGAAAATTTTAAAGGACTTAGACCAGGATAATCATGAGGGGTTCCATGCGCGCTAGGAAGGTAAGTTAGAGGAATAGGCGAGAGGGGTACAATGCTAGCGTAACTACCGAACGAGAGGGTCAATAGTTTGTTGAAATTACTAAGACAACTGAGAGGGGGGGTGAATCAGTTGTAATTGAGCTTAAACAATTTTAAGTCTATTAAGACATTATTAATCTTTATTCAAGTGATCATCAACAATATACAACATATGAACAGTAAAAGTAAAGAGCAACAGTCACGTCACATAAGGTATGCAATGATTTTCATGAGTAAACCCATAAAGTGAGAAAACATCTTCTTCTTTGAAGTTGATAGGCAGTCTTTTAAGTTCGTACATCATCTATAGTGAGCTCAAACTCAGTATTGGGATGCTGCCTCTATTTTACAAGCTACAACTTGTTTGAGAGCAGCTCTGGTTTTCTCAGCACCCACTAGAAGGAAACTCCCTGTGTCCAGTCACCAGCGGATGGAAGCACCAACTTCCAGGTTCACATGGAGGCTCAGCGTATAGCAGAGAGAACACTTATTCTCCCTTGCACCACCATACCACACTGGTTTCCTCTGGATGTAACTGGTTGGAAGCTACAACTTCATCAATGTTCAAGCTCTCACTTGAGCTACAGGGACAATAGTCCTCAGGCACCCTCCCAACCTCCTAGAATATATGAATGAATAAATAAGCAGTCAACTCTGCAGATAAATCAATTCTTACCAAACTTTTATTTGTTATGTAAATCTGGTTTGCTTCTAATTGTTATGCAAATCTTCTCTTCCTTTGTCTGTTTAGCGGGTCTTCTTTGCATCAACTTGTTTTGTAATTCACCCTTCTTCAACTTTTCTGTTGATACGCTCTGCTTCAATTTTTCTTCATCATTTGTTCCTCTGCTCTGAGTTTCATCTCACCTTTGCATATTCTCAATCTTACATTGCACATTCTATAATTTCCCTTTCTTACAGTTCATTCATTTTCTATGCAGAATGACCAAACCCACACAGTCTGTCTCATTTATTTATACACACACCCATGGCGGGTTCCTTTGCATTTCCTTAGGAAAAAGAAGACAATTGTCTAACGACACCTTAAGCCCGATTGGCAATCCCTTGGAGTACATTTTAAACTATGATTAAATGGCGAGGAGTTAGCGGAGAAGCGGTAACCCTCGGTTCTTTACTTAAATTCACCTACACGATTGGATTGGCTCATGAGATCTTACATTCATTTAGCATTTCATGGTGAAGATTAACACCTCTAGCTTCTACCTCCATCTTCCATTGATGTGATCAATGGCTATGATCATGCTTATGCATAAAAGCTTTGCGATTTCTCATTTGTGAATTTCAACACACTATGCTCCGTTGACCCCAAATCAACAACCTTTTGATCACTTGCCACATGTCCTGTAATTCGATGGTCAGTTGTCCTGATCTTGATTCAGCAATTGCCCGATTGAATCATGATTTCGCATATCTGATTCGTCATTCTTGTTGCATTGTTTTGCCTCTCATGTATGTTGAGAAACTTCAGATATGGATTTAGATCAACGGTCTAGATCTGATCTTAATTGCGAACGTTGAATCGCGATTTCTCATGCTCAGCGATTTCGACATTCTTTTCAATGTTTTCTTTGCCTCTCCATGTCGCGATTCACGAAATTTTGATATGTAGTTAGATCAACGGTCGGTCAGGATCTTGATTTACTTGGTGATTGAATGGCGATTTACGTATATGGTGAACTACGTTATTCTTTATGTTAGGTGTTTTGTCACTTCAAAGTCCGTCCACGAGGAAACTTCTGTAATGGAAGTCGGATCAAGCGGTCCGGATCACATCTTGATCATTAACAATTCAATTGTGATTTCTCATATGGCGTGTCCGGAGTTCATTGTTAATAATCTTTGTGGCATCTCCAGCACTCGATCCACGAAGCTTGTCGGAAATGGAACGGGATCAACGATTGATTCCATCTTGATCGTGACTGACTTCGAGATTAAATGCGATTTAGCATATCCGCGATGTCGGGATTCATATTTATTAATAATCTTGACATCTCCAACTCTCGATCGAAATCTAACTGGTACTAAAGTCAATGGTCCAGTTCCTGCCGTCGGCGATAGGTAAATTCATTGATTTCAATAGGTTAGGGAACCCTATTCCTTTGACTCTCTATTCAGTGAAATAATGATCTATCCCCCACGTGTCCTACGTGGGCGGATCCTCATGATCAGCGATGGTCGGTTAACAGCGGCTTTGGATCCTAGCGTCTGAATCTGTCCTCCTCTTCAAGCATCTTCTTGTCTACATTCGGATCGACCGGTTTCTGAATTCTTCGGAATTTTGAATGAATCAACAATCGAAATTCTTCTCAAATTTTACGGACCTTGATCCCATTCAATCAATGTTGCATTACCTTGATCATTGATCTTCACGAGGATATATTCTATTTTTCACAATGCGGTACAAACTTCACGTACTCATGCCATCTTCATTGTTGTACTTGCCATCAATGATAGCATTATTGTGTTAAATATTTTCCAACATAGTTTTCTTAGGTGAAGACATCAAGCTGAGATGCTTTAACCCTAACCTAGACAACCTCCCCTAAAGAGAGTATTTTGTTTGTACAAGGTAAAAACTGCGCTAACCACGTTTTTCTAGTTTAGAGTTCTAGCAAATGAGGTGTCTGAACACGACAAACTTTTTGGTGTAAATTCAATTATATGGGATGGATTAGGGTGAAATTGAAGGGGCATCGCGCAAAACTACCGCCAACATCATGGCTCCATACCACCATCGCCTGAATTAGCTTTCATTATGCACTCTTTGGAGGCCATAAATGAGTCTTTAAAGGGGCGTCAACCAACGAGGATCGAAGTGGAACCCCCACCATCATCTGGAATGGATAATCTAGAAGCGTCGAGGGATTGGGAGGGACCTCCACTGAAGACATCACTAGAGAACTGCAGAAGATCAAACTTTGAAAGTTTGTGAGTGCGTGCCGGTGAAGCGTCTTGAGGAGGCATGTGGTTGGAAGGCATGATAGGTGTTTTGCCTTAAGAGACTATCCGTCCACTTCAAAGGAGAAGATAACAATTTTAGTTGAGGGACATTGCCTTGAACTGGTGAGGCAACTTGGAAAGACAGCACATCTTACCCAGACATAGTATCTTAGAGACTTTAAGAGGGGTTTTGAAGGAAATATCTACCATCTTAGTACAAGGAAAACAGGTGGGAGCATTTCATGCCCTAATTCAAGGAAACAGGGCAAGTAGAATATGAATCGAGGTTTATGGAATTGGTCAAATATGTTTCATATATGGATAATGACCAACGACAAGAGAAGAATGCTTTGTCTATGGGCTAAACCTTAAGATAAGAGCTATGTTGTGGATGTGGAAGCGGTATTTAGTAACTAGCGAACAAATCATTATGTGGGGAACACATGAAGTTGGCTGGGGAATTATGGGGCCGGGCCTTCCACATCGTCACGGAACAGTGGGTAGGCCCCTGGGACCTTTCTAGGAGGGGCTCAAGAACACCTCCATAGTATGGGAGTCGCACCAAGGATATTCGCCACATGTATTTCAATGGCAGCGAGTGCAGGATCTCATTCATCACCAGCGACACAGGCAGGTGCACGACCATCTCAGGGGACAACTAGTAGAGGCTGAGAGTTTCGGGAAGGAACTCGACCGGAGGCAGTCCTGGAAACTATGTGAGTTCAATTTTGTGTTGGTTGGGGATGTGGATGGCCCCATTACCAGCTTGACTGCCCGGAGTTACAATTAGGATTTGTACATAGAGAAGGAGAAAGAAGGCCCCACATAGGAAAACAGTGTGCTTAACAAGATTCTGGTTAATAATCATCGGGTAGAACATCAATCCACGGTGGTGGAGTCCTTAAGTATTCTAAATCTTGTCAATGTTAAAATTTTATTTGATTACAGTGCTAAAAGATATATAGTTTCATTTCCGCGATCTTCATTAGAAAAGAAATTGGGTCCACCCTTCTGAAACTTACGATGACTTTAAACAAGTTGAGATATTTTCGAGGGAAAAAAAAGTGGTAGGACCAAGCATCGATAATTGTATGGTAGAGCGGGGTGTGGCTACCGGGTTGAAGGTATCGTTACTTCTCTCGGTATGACTTAATCATTGTGGTTAGAATGGATTGGTTAGAATCCCATCGGGCTATGGTAGATTGTTTCACAAAGGGTGCTTTGTGTTGGCGACAAAGGAAGGCTAGTAGAAATCCAGGGTATGGAGAAAAGTGTCATTATACTTTATCTCAACTATGAAGGTTAAGTGATGCTTGAGGCAAAGGGGTGTAGAGCTATATGCCAGTGGAGCTGATGAATGAAGGAAGGGTTTATACTTGGGGCGAGTACGGTTTTGTCGGGGAATTTAAGGATGTTTTTCGAGACGAATTACCAGAATTACCTCCCGAGAAGGAGCTTGATTTTACAATTGAGATAAAACGGTCTGAGACAATTTCCAAGACTTCAGTGTCAGATGATAGCACCGAGAGAAATTTGTGAGTTGCAAATGCGGTTGAAAGACTCTTTGGACTTTGAATGATAAGGCTTAGTGTCTCACCTTAGGGTGCACCATTAATTTTTATGCCAAGAAGAAAGATGGTTCCTTATGATTGTGTATAGATTACGGGGACTTGAACTGTGCTACAGTGAAAAATAGGCACCCAATGCCATGTATATATGACCTCTTTGATCGGATGAAAGAAGAAGCACTATTCTCAAAAGTGATTTATTGATCGGGGTATCACCGGTTAAGGATTAAGAAAGGTTATATTCCCAAAACCGCCTTTCGAACTGGGTTTGGACATTCTGAGTTTGTCATTAGTACCTTCGGATCGACCAATGTACTTGGTATTCATGAGACTCATGAGCAGTATTACAGGAGAAGTACTGAGCCCGTTTTGTACAAGTCTTTCTAGATGACATCCTCATCTATTCCTAAAATGAGGAACATGAGGAACGCGAAAGTGGTGTTGTCACGCCTCGAGAGAACAAATTTTATGGAAATTTTTCGAAGTGTTCTTTATTTTAGAAATAAATTCACTATTTAGGACATATCATTTCGGTGAAGGAATCTCTATGGACCAAAGGAAAAGGCCGTATGGAATGGCTAGTGCAAAAAACCCATGGTGAAACTTCATGGGGCTAGTAGGTTGTGTGGATATTTGTGGAAGGGTTCTCTAGATAGCCAGAGCCATCACCCCACTTACGTATAAGGGTCAGGTTTGAATGGAGAGAAGAATGTGATGGTGCATTCATCGAACTTAAGAGGTTACTAACTAGTGTTCCAATTCTATGAGTGTAGGATATGGAAAGGACTTCATAGTCTGATACTTGTGAACCAAGGGTTGAGTGTTGATGGGATGGAGGGTGATATCTTATCACGTCAAGGAAGTTGAAGAAACAGGGTTTAATGCTCACTCACTTGGTTAGAGTTAGGCCCTTAATCTTGCAGCTCTAAAAATTTGGAGGCACTATCTTGTGGGGGTGAAACTTTGAGCTCCAGACGGACCATCAAAGTTTAAAAACATCTCTTCACTCAAAGGGATCTAAATTCGAGGAAGAAGCTGATGGTGAGTTTTAGAGAGTGAGTACAATTTTGGTATTTCATGCATCAAGGAGAAGGAAAATGTGTGTGAGATGCCTTGAGTAGGAGACCGTGTATCTTATCCTTGGTACTTATAGGAGTCAATGAGGGCGATGTGTTGACAAAACTCAGGAGACGGAGTTGGTATTTAAAGGTTACTTCAAACCTCCAGTGGGAGGCGATTAGATCCAAAATATGAAGTATATAGTCTGGAAGCATAAAGGCATTAAGATATCGAGGAAGGATGTAAGTCCCCAAAGGTGGGGATATTCAAAGAATCATGCTAAAGGAATCCCATAGAGGCACTTTATTGTGCACATCCGAGGTGTGAAGAAGATATTACAGACATGAGGAAACTCTTCTTCTAGGTAGGCATGAAGCGTTACATAGTCCACTTCATTGCCAAGTGACTAGAATGTCAACAAGTGAAAAAACTACCACCATCACTCGGCAGTCATCCTACAACCACATGATGTCCCACTTGGACATAGGGACATCAAGGGGAAGTCATCTCTATGGATTTTGTTGTGGGGTTGTCACTCACATCAAATAGACACACAATGCCATTCTTGTGATAGTTGATAGGATTAGCCAAGAGTGCTCATTTATTCCGATTAGAGACACTACGATGTCACTAATGTGGCACAAGTGTTCTTAAGCGAGGTTATCCATTTTGCATGGGATACCTAAAAGAGATAATTTCAGATAGGGATTCCATTTTCACTTCTAGGTTTTGGACAGAGTTTAAGGTCAGCATTGGGGACTGGGTTGAACTTAAGCACAACTATCGTACAGAAGGAAATAGATGGGAAAACTAAGAGAGTAAATCAAGTCATGGAAGACATGCTGCTTGGGATGTCATGGATAATCAAACCCATTGGGAGAAGTACCTACCTTTGTGAGTTTGCCTACAATAGCAGGTTTCATAGCTCCATCGGAACGCCACCCTCTACAAAGTTCTATATGGAAGGCCATGCAAGAAACCACCATTTTAGTTTGGGAAAAGGAATTAGAGCCGGAGTAGCAGTTGGGGGATAGATTGATTCAAAGAGATGGAGGAACATGTGATTCATATTAGTGAGAGACTAAAGGATCATAGGATAGGCATGAAAATTTATGCGGATGCACACAAGACCGATAGAAGTTATAAAGTGAAAGACCAGGGTTTCATTCATATCAGTCCTAATAAGAGTACCATACGGTTTGGGAAGAGGACAAATTTGTCACCTCAATTCATAGGACCATTCAAAATCCAAGAAAAGTGGACGGATTTCCTATATCGTGTACTTCACCACTCATAATGTTTTTCCTGTATCTATTCTATGTCATTATATTGCTGACAAATCACATAAACTAAATCGGAAAAAATTGCAGGTATCGAGGAACCTCAGTGAAGCAGATTACCTGTTATTTGTGTAGAAGTCCAAATGACTCAGGAACTATCTGGTAGACTAAGTTAAGGTTCAATGGGACAAATATAGTCAGGATACGCTGCAGGAAGATCTAGAGACTCTGACGAGATTATCCCTCCTTTTTGACCCTCAAGAATATGTTTCTCGAGAAGGTTGGGTGTATAACACCACCTTTGAATTAGGCGACTAGGATTACCTAGGCCTAAACACCTTTATTTCCTATTTCACAATGAAACTATTAAATGATGCCGAGACTTTTAAAGCGATATGACAACATGAATGTTTAAATGTATTTGAATAATGATGGATATATGATGCGATATATATTGTGAGAATGTAAATTTATGAATGTTTAGATATTATTGATGATGTTGGATATGATGCAATCTATTATGTGAATGATAATTCTATGAAATGGTAACATTAATTGAATTATGGGATAAATATGAGATCTATTTCTAACGAAAACCTTGATGTTAAATTTGTTGGTATGGGGATCTTTGAATTGAGATTTTAGTTGTATGCAATTACATGATAATCATGGAAAGATGCATATGAGTTTGTATTGAGACTAATGCAGAGGTTATTGGGCTATGAAATAGCCAGGGATAATAATGATGAAAGAGGATGTCATGACCAGCTAGAAAAAATATGGGTATGAATCTTTGTATGTGAAATTATATTGGTTTGGATACATTGCTATGATATATGAACCAGTGCACGGGGATTTCAGGTGATGACACGCCCAAAACCAAATAAACAATGACAAAACTCCAAGCAACAGTTGCTTGTATATTCCATTGTGGTGTGGACCACAGTCACAGTAGGAGGGGTGAGGCATTTCCCATCGTGTATCATATGAAACCTGAAGTCATGGAGGGACAGGTGTTAGTTCATGATCCCCTAGACGTGTGATGATAACTATCAGTTTCCTATTGGGGAAGATTGGTCCAAGATAGTGACACTTCCACTTATGGGTTCTATTTCGAGTTAGGTCAATATAGTTTGAGTCTCTTAAAGATAGTCCAACAGAGGAAGGATAGGAATGGAATATGGAAGTAAGTTAGGGAGGAAGGATGAGTAGAAATGGTTGAGAGTGTATGGAGATTTGTCTTATATGGTGGAATTTATTATTTTTCCTTCTAAAAAAGAAAATGGGTATATGAATATTCCCTTAATTACGTAACTAAACTACAATTGTCTAAATAACATTGTTGAACTAGATAATTGTAATTAAAATATTCTAAACATTTGATTGGTTCATTGTCTTTTATAAAATGAATAGTCTTGTTGATTGGATTGGATGCATAAATTACTAAAGGATGGTAATTATTGATTATTAGTACATGCATGAGACTTGTATGTACTAGCTACATGCATTTCTTGTACATGTACACTAGTATGTATGTGTTTTCTTGAATTACTTACTAATAATGTCAGTTTATATGTGTGAATGTTTGAACCATGTGTCTTTTCCTGGTATCATAAAATACTTTTAACTTCAGGTTTACAATTGTCTAAATAACATTGTTGAGCTAGATAATTGTAATTAAAGGATTTCACAAACATTTGATTGGTTCATTGTCTTTTATAAAATGAATAGTCTTGTTGATTGGATTGGATGCATACATAAATTACTATAAGGGTGATAATTATTGATTATTAGTACATGCATGAGACTTGTATGTACTAGCTACACATGCATTTCTTGTACATGTACACTAGTATGTATGTGTTTTCTTGGCTTACATACTAATAATGTCGGTTATATGTTATGAATGTGTGAACCATGTGTCTTTTCCCTGGTATCATAAAATACTTTAACTTCAGGACGAAGTTTCCTGAAGGGTGGGTGTATGTAACAACCCTAGTTAAATAAGTGCTTAAGGTTTATTAAGTTTAATTAATTAAATAATTATCTGTCCTAATGTATCTTAGTTAAATAATGATTATTTATTAATAATATTAATTAATTAATTAATTATTGTTTAATATATGTTGATTAATTAATTAATTAATCAATTAACTCATTTAATGTTTGGGTAACGAATTAAAAGTTTAATAATTTTTAATTTATTTAATAGAAAACCTAACGTATGGAGGGATAAGGCATTGAATGGATGGATAAGGTGGGTGGCATTGAATGAAGGGATGAGGCAGTGAATGGGAAGGAGGATATGAGGGGGTAGAGGCATTGGGGAGATGGACTTTTGAGTTTTGCGGGAAGGGAGCATTATTTGGAGATTAGGGACTGTATTTTTCTTGTTGGGAGTTTGGGTGGACTATTACAGGGTAGCATCGGTTGCTGGGAGTTTTGGGCTTGGGGGCTAGGAATCCTTACGGAATCCTAGAGCTAGGGAGCCCGAGAGGCTCTTTTCCTTGCTGGCTGGGTGGTTAGATGGTTTTGGGTAGTGTATCAAGCAGAGTTGGGGACATCATATTTGGGGACAACAGTTAGCATCAATTAGAGGTATGAAATTTCATTATTCTACTGTTTTATGAAATTGTTTATAATCTGCTTGTAAATATTATTATGCTGTATTATGTGGTTATCATCATGCTGATGAATTTGCTTATATGTTGATTAATGAAATTGCTTATACATTGAAATAAATTTTATGCTTAAATGTATTAAGTTTTAGGTTCTGTTAGTTAGGATCTTAGAGTTACTTTGTTTGATTTCATTGGTTACTGTATTGTTTATGTTTTTCTTATTTATCTTCATTTTTTTTTGTTTTAAAGAATTGGTATAAGTCACTAATGATGGGCCTTGTCGATCTGAGGTACCCATCAGGGGTTTACTACACTCTCCTTCCTTGTCCCACCGTCTATCAGTTAGCATTCGACAGGGCAAGGACCTGAGCTTGCACATCAAAAGATGAGTGTCTCTCTGGAAATTTAAACTGTTGGTCAACATTTGTCCATTCTATTAATGTTTCATTACTTTACTTTCATTTACAAGATATTAATAATTTCTGGTATGTTTTACAGAGCTTTGGTTTGTGCAAATTCTGGATGACCACCCATGTTCTTGGCAAAACGATACTTGGGTTATGAGCCCTTCTCGTCTCGACTTTAACTCTACATGTTATAGGAAGTGGAGGTCGTGGCTCAACCCAGTTTCCATTTCAAAATAGTTATGTTTTGCCTTCAGTAATATAAGGATTTCGTGTTCAATTTTTTTTTAAAACAACTATGTAATAAATTTATGGATAAAGAACTATAGTCCTTGTCATATATACTTGGAAAGGCGTAGTAAATCTCAGTGCATTTAACTCTATCCTTTCGAGTACCATATATGGTTAAGAAGTTTAAATCAATCAAGACATTTTGAGTGTCATGTATTTGATCTGTTTTCTCTGGAAATAATAATAATTACCAAAATTTCGCTATGGTCACAGAGTCTTGATTACTTCCCTATTTACTGTATTCATCTTCTATTGCCAAGAAAAGGAGTTGTTGTTGTGACTAAGACTGGGGTAAAATAAAACTCAAATCACATTGTTTCTATGAATGCATTAAAAATTTCTCAAATATATATTTTGGAATAAATCTATTGTAATCCATTCTAGAATTTCTTTTATATGATTGTGTCTATAAGTCCACGC
>SNQJ01S0285102.1:10007-21020 GCA_010110895.2 Picea sitchensis | reverse complement strand
TAAGGTATCATAAACCCCTTTGTTATCTTCGGTAATCCCAATCTTGCTAATTAACCAATAACCTAAGGAAAAATGTTGAATGGAATGTTTTTGTTCAACGTTAAACTTTAACCCAACACTAATAATTATAACTTTTACAAAATTGTTTGAAAAAAATCATCTTATTTGAGAAGTCAAATCAATATTTTGATGGATATTAGCCACATTTTAACTTATCAAACTTGATTGTATCAAATTAATTAGAAGTTACTAATAATTATAACTTTTACAAAATTGTTTGAAAAAAATCATCTTATTTGAAAAGTCAAATCAATATTTTGATGGTGATTATCCACATTTTAACTTATCAAACTTGATTGTATCAAATTAATTAGAAGTTGTCCTGGATGGTGCAAAGAAAAAAAATAATAAAGAGTTGTGGTTGAATGCAATTCCTGAAGGACATTTATCGTAAACATGTTAATGGAGTGGAGTAGCAGTGAGATGAGGGTTAAGACTCAAGACCACTTGTATGCGAGCACAAAAAGCAGAGGTAGATATTCAGTGCATAGGGAACATGGTGATGGAGTCATGTATAGCATTGAGTAAACGCTTATGCATTGGCTTGGGTGAAGAATGAATCTAGTTGATTTTAAAGTAAAAACTACTCTCAAGCAAAGTAGAGGTAGAGAAACTCTATATTGGCTTAGGTGAAGAATGATTGGCTAAAAAGTAAAAGATGCTATGAAGCAAAGTAGAGGCAGATAATCTCTCCATCATATAAGATTTGTTGTACATCAAACATTGTTGTTTTTGTCTTAAAAAACAAGACATATTATCTTCACTAAAAGACAAGTCTATGGACATGTCATCTTCATCCAAAGAGAAGACAGTTTACCTGAAAATGCCTAAACACTTTTCTTGCATACAATTCATACTTGGCGAGCATTCTTGTAATGAGAAAAGATGGTACTCATGCATGTCTTTAGAAGAATCAAGTGTGACATCTCTGCTAAAAAAAGAAATACATAGAAAGTCGTAACTACCTCAACCATATAACTATATTCTGGATACAAAGCCTATCTATTTGTCATATCACAAAACAAGTATGCAAAATAATGCTTCCTCGCTTTGGAAATACATGCTATGAACCCACACAAAGTGTCATATCACAAAAAAGGTATGCAAAAATAATGATTCCTCGCTTTGGAAATCCAAGTTATGAACCCACTCCTACAGATTCTATTTGATTCATTAAAGGAAGAACTATCTCTATCATGACTATAAAATATTTACGCGGTCATGTTTTCCAAGTTGAGTTGATAAATGAGCATCTCTAGAAAAAGTCCTTGAGGAGGGTACAATGAAATCTAAAAAAATGTCTTAGGAGGGCACAATGTCCCTCAAACCCTAGAGATAGGGCATACCAAAAAAACTTGGTTGTAAACCCTTAGGGAGGGAAAAATGGAGTGAAACCCTATTAGGTCTCTACAATATGTGTGGAGGCCCTAAGCACTTTAATCCCAGGGTGGTATACGATAGCAATCGCGGTCGTGTTTCTGGAAGAGTGAAATACATGCTACGGATTTTAGCAGGCAATCTTATAAATTATGTTAACCAGAGGCTTCACAACTCAGGCTCGCCTCCATTCTAGCTCTGACAGTGGCATGACGTGGTGTCGTCTCCTTCCTGATGTCGTTCAATATCCTTAAACATTCGTACATGATTAGCCAAGATATCAACAAGTGGCAGGGACATTGTCGCATGTGTCTTGTTGAGCATATTATAAACCATGAAACAAGTTTGTTTTTTAATAAAATTGACCAACTAATCCTTTGTAGCTTACAGGGTGTTTCAGAGTTCTGTTTTGCATCAAATTTAGTGTTGTAACATTGACCATTCAAATTTCATGTCGGTTAATTTGTTTTAAACTTATTGGCATAAAACAAAATATCCATTTTTCTCAAACAAGGTTTGTTGCTTAAATTTTGACTTTTAGGCAGATCATTGTTACATAAAAGAAGTTGCTTAGGTTTGAATTTTAGGCAGATCAATGTTAGCTAAAATAAGCAACCTCCACGTAAACCTCAAGCGTTTTGTGATATATTTATGGATGGGCCATCAAAAAATTGTTTTATGTTTTGTTAGTGTCCTTCCATGCTAGGAAGGAATTCTTGCCTGTCTTTTTGTATTTAATTTTAGTTTGCAGAAGTAGAGTTCAAATTTATGATAATTTGAATATTGTTTTGTATTTTATGTTGACTCTTTTTTTTAAGGAAGTGGATCAATAACAATGGATATTTGATTTAATAAGCAATAGTTATAATATTTAGGACATAAGTATAATTAGATCATTAATGAGGATAGTAACATAATAAAATATAATGCAAGTGCTAAAAATTAATTGAGATAAAAGAAAGGAAAAACAAACAATTAAATAAATAAAAAAATGAAAATAGAAGAGGAAAAAGAGAAAGGAATGAGAATGAAAGGTAATTTTCTTGGCCTTCCCATTACCTTTGAGCTCTTGTAACTTTAATTTCAAATCACTAGGGGAGATTGCAAAGGAGAATGAGCTTTGTGATTTGTGGAATGGCCATATAGCCATGAATTGCATTGCAATGTGAGATTGTTGAAATGAACATTGAGCAACCATTGAATGTTAGTTTTCCCATTTGGTTTCCAGGGTTAAATCTATGCAGTGTTCATTATAATGGATAAGTAATGGATTATGGAGACCATTGGTACTTAGACTATTGACTTGGTGGTCAACACCTCCTTCGAGACTCATGACATGGTTTAACTTCCTTCCGTGGATCTGTTAAATTTGGCAGTTGTATCAGAAAATAATAGGTCGACTATGTTGTAGGCATGTACATAAAACCACTAGGAAATCATTACATGATTCCTGTAATTAACAAATGAAGATGGCATTACATTCCATTCCCCATCAAAAGGGTTAATATCATGGTTTATCAAAACCATAGGCTCCAAATGTTGACTTGGTGGAAAAGGTGGATGGCCACCAAGATCCATCCGGATCATCAGCCTTTTGGTTTAATGGAAAACATGGGCCAACAATTAGTATCAAAGCCAAATGTCACAGGTTCAAGTTTGCTCGGTTGGTGTCGAGTACCTCTATTGGTGTTGAGGGGGAGATTGTTGACTTGGTCGTCAACACCTCCTTTGAGACTCATGACATGATTTAACTGCCTCCCTTGGATCCATTAACTCCGTGGTTGTATCAGAAACTAACATGAAGGCCTTATGTATTAATGACAAACATGGGCCAACATAGACAAGCCATGGGCATCCTTTAACAACCTCGTACATAACAATTGAAGGATTAATCCCACACACCTCTCCTACAACCGATCTATAGTCATTTATTGGAATTTGAGGTCGTACATTGGTCGTATGCATCAACAAGGGTGTTTTATACTATGAAATATATGGTAGTCTCATCCCCCTTGATTGTTTGATTGGATGAATGCCGATAGGAAGAAAATGAATTGGTTTTTGGTGGTGTATGCTTTAATTCTCGCATTCCATTAACCTTTGCTAATGTTGCATCTCCAACACCAATCATTGACTCTTAGGCACACAAGCGCATTACATAAAGAGAAACATAACACATGGAAGGTACAATCCTTAGGCACACAAGAGCATTACATAAAGAGCAACATAACACATGCTCAAATTAGAACTGACACTAGACTAAAAACTTACAAGTAGTCAACTAAAAGGAGTCACATAGCCATAAAGTTGAAATGTCCAAAAAATGATATGCAGTGATGCATAACACATAAAGTGACCAGCAAGAAGCCAAACAACAAAAGAAGTTACAAATAAAAAAGAAGATCATCTCTTATTGTAACCAGTCCTCCTTCATAGAGTTCTTCACAAACAAAGTGATTTTCACCCAATAATAAAACATCTTTAGATAGTGCATCAACCAAAGAATTATATTCCCTGAGAACATGAGTAAAGCTAAGTTGAGTAAACTTAATAGTAATAGCATGCAATTGATGTGTGATATGATGGAGACCCAAATTTGTGACATGCACATTATCCTTCATCTGATCAATAACAAGCTTTGAATCCCCAAATATATGTAGATTAGACACATCCATGTCCATGGTTACCTTTAATAGTGAAAATCATTCATTGAATTCTCTCAAGTTATTGGCCCCCTATCCTAAATCGGCTTTGTCTTTAATCAAGTGCATATCTAATAAGTGAAGAGTAAATCTAGTACCACAAATTCTGCTTGGCCCTTGACATGCACCATCAAAAAATCCCTAGGAAACAATTTATTGATCTCAAGTTTGTGGTACAATGGAGGTTATTTCTTCTTATAATTGTATTTATAGCAAGAAGGAAGAGCCAATGCATGTTGAGATATTTTGATAGTAGGGAAACATTTATCTTCAAATATACTAGTGTTTCTTAGCTAGTTAAACCCCCAAAACTACCAGAATTGATAACACCATCAGGGACTTCAAATATGGACATGAAAAATACTCCTAGAAACAATCAGAGAGTGAATCCTTTTCCCACAAATGATCAAATCCCAACTATTGTTTGATTTCCAACCAGACTTGACGTGTAACATCCTTGCTATAATCGCCAATTTAATTAATGCTTAATGTAGATATAATGCATGGCTACTGCCAAACAATATAATATGTGAAATGTATTTTTAAGTTTTAATAATAAAATGTGACTTCAACTGCTAAGGGGACATGGACAGAGATGGAGAATGAATTAATCCAAAAGAGAGGGGAGGGTATAAGAGAATGGCTAAGAGGGGTCCAAGGGGGAATTACCCATGTCTATTAATTCAAATCACTTCGTAAATTTTCTATTGATATATGAACCTTCTATTTTGTTGTTGAGTGTTCCCAAAGTCAATCATTGAATGCATGTAAGAGAGTGGGTGTGAGAAGTCACATCCCATAATTATTGTGAGCATGGGGGTTGAGTACAATTAGTTTGGGGAAGTGTGTAAGTCAAACAAGCAAGCCAAATGAGACAATTTTGTATGAACAATTTTAAACAATCATATTTTTGGATGAACAACAAGTAGAGAGCAAGGAAGAAGAGCTTGGAGTTGGAGCAACCATGGAGGGTGAATTCTAGAGCATGTTGGAGCATTTCTGGAGTATATATGGAGAAAATAATGAAGAGCCAGGTTGTCAGGCCTGAAGAGTGAACTCCTATGTGAGTTGCACTATAACAACAAGTGTTCGTTGTTGTTTGTTGGTAGTTTTTCCTGATAGTGAGCTCCCTTGAGTTCCCAACAAAGAGATTCCTAGTTACATGTGCTAAAGAGACCCTGATAAATGAATGGGACACCCATGGGACTAATATCAGTGAAGGGGTGCATTCCTTGGGTTGGGTAGGTTGAGAGGAAGAGGGCTTGGGAAAAATGAAGATAGTTGTAGGAAAAAACTAGTGGGTTGTGGGTTTTTCTAAGTTGTGAGTGGACAGTGAGATACCACCCACTTTTGTGGATTTCTAGCCCCAAATCGAGGGTGACTTGTTGTTGAGATTTGGAATAAAAAGTCTATGGTTGGGTGGAACGTCCGCCCCAAGCAACTGGTTGCACAACTAAATTAAAAGATAAGTGTTTTATATGTTTATGTGTTGTATTTATGAGTTAAATTGTTGTGTATTAACTCTATGTTTGAGAAATTTTATATGCTATTGTGTAGTTATTTAAGTTGCATTGATGTCATTTTTAGCATGTTGTAAGTGCATTTAGATAATAGTTAAATGTGTGTGTATTTTGTAGTTGATAAGCTACAGGAAATTAGTTAACAATTTTTTTTTAACATTGTGAGTATTTTCGCACATAATGGACCTTAGCTAGGTTGGGGACCATTATATTATGGTATCATAGCTTCTGGTTCAAACAACGAGATTGTATGGGTCAATAACCACTGCAAATTTGGGAAAATTCGTTGTTATGGATTTTTTGTTTTATGACGAATTTGGAGAAAAATGAAGAAAATTAGAGTGAAATTCTCAAATTCGAGTTTAAATGCCTCAAAATTTTCTAAGAGGTTTAATGGAGTTGATCTGCAAAGTTGTAGAGTTAAAATTCAACTTGAAAGGTCAAAATTCATATGTTAATGGTTATTGTAGAATTGGGAAAATTTTGATGGATCAACAGTCGAGATCGCGTTTGATTCCAAGATCATCGACTTAGATTCATTGTAATGAATTTAAAAACTTGTAAGTTTTTTGAAGTTTGGCAAGGTCTAGAAAATCGACGACTAGGATTCACTTTCGGAGGTTTGTGAAGTTGAGTAGATCGACAATCTGTATTAGTTTTTGGAGGTTTGAAAAAGGGATTCGATCGACAGTCAGGATCATCTTGGCTTGGAGATTGACAGTCCAAATTCATTTGGGACTTGGTTGAAAATTTGTATGTGTTGGGTCATCCAAGGGAATCGTTGATGGCCGATGGTTGGGTTGACCAATTCGATAAGGTGTTTTTGGTTGGATTTTTTAGCAAAGTATTTCGATCGAGCAAGAGAAAGCACTAATCGTCGATGGTTGATGGTCGAGGGTCGATAGAATTGGCAAGATGTTCAGTACACCTGAGAGAAGTTATCGATCGTAGATGAAGGAAGGAGGATGATGACGTTTCATGTCACATCAACATCCATGTGTCATGCCACATCAACCAAAGTTCCATGTTATATTTTACGTGTCATGCCACATCAACATCCATGTGTCATGTCGCATCAACATAGTTGCCGCATCATCCATGAAATGGTCGATTGTAAGGTCGACCGAAATGGAGAAGTGTTTTTGTATGTCAACAAGAATGGTCGATGATCAATGATTGGGTTAGATGAATTGATAAATTTTTTCATCCACTAATGAAGATCACTAATGGTTGGGTCAGTCAGTTTAGCAATGTATTGAAAAATAGTTGTCAAGGGAAAGGGTCGATGACCGATGGTCGGGTCGACAGTTTTGGCAAAGTGTTGTGTGCATCCAAAGGAAAACATTGATCGCCGATAGATTTCAGATCAACAATTGAGATTTCACCTGATTTGAGATCGACGACTCAGATTAAGAGGTTGTTATAATAGTAAAACAATCATTTTTCTATGATTTTTTTGGGATTTTGAAGTTTATGAACTTGCAGGGCAATTTTGAGATCCTAAATAACGTTTTTAGGAAATCAAAATCCACAAGAATCAAGTGTACATTTGGCACACTCTGTTTTTGTAACTTAAATAAAAGAACTTGGAGATATCTATCCAATGGGTTACTCCGGGTGCAAATAAGAGCTTGTATGAGAAAGTCACAGTTGAAACAGTTAAGATAAAATGTCAGCACCAGTTTACTTCCGAACAACATGACTCGTTTCTCAAAAGTTTATTTGGGGCTCGATAGCAGTCTACATAAATCTTATTAACCATAGAATACATTCGTGGAGCCATATTTGGTATACATATATGCAAAAATGTGTAGGCAAAGAGAGAAGACACCCGTAGTATACATGGATAAAATGGGAAAAATAGTCTAAATTTCTCCGGACCATAACTTTCATCTTGGAGCCTAGATTTGAGAAAATGAATATTTGCGTGAAAGATATTGAGGAGGAGAAGAAATATATTAACCCTTTATTTTGAATTGGGTGCTAAAATTTTATCATAAAGTAATAAAGTAAATTCTGTAGAAGTAAGTGAGTGGAAATTACAACTTGTGAATGTTATAACTCTTCACTTAGAACTTAGAATGGGGCATGAGTACAACTCTTGGAAAGATGTTTCAAAGAATAATGTGTGTAAGGAATCATATTTTGACATGGTGCATTGTTTTATTCATAAATTGACGAGAAGAATAACTTGTATTCTAATTGATGATTTTTTTTTTTTTATGTTATGTGTGTTCTAACAATAATTATTACATGCACATTTCTTGCAGAATTAGAGGTACATGCCCTAGATGGGGTGTCATATAGTGCATAGCGCACATAATAATCCACTAGGAACTGAATACATTGGAAACCTAGCTCCCCGAACCTCAAGACAACGAAGAAGGTGGAAGTTTTCGGAGGTTGCAACATCTAATCATCCAATTTATTTTGTACTCGACAAGATTTAGCTCCAGGGGAATGTTGCAATTTTGCACGGTGGAGGTTGGCATTGTTAACTTTTGTTACAATAGTGGAAAAGGAAAATAGTGGGTCTAGAAATTTCATTATAGGGATTCCATCATGCCTACGTTCAATATGTTGTGACAATTAGGCTGCCTGAATCGAGGCATGGGAGCTCACATTCTCGTAAGACGATCTATCTCCTCGATTGTGGGTAATGATAAGTTGAATTCTCATGGGAAGTGCTCCAGGTCTCCTTCATGCTACTCGAACAAGGATTACTAGCAGTATAGCGGACACACCTCGACTGGTTGGGGTTGTAAGATTGAATGGTTTGATAGGCAAGGGTGCTCTCTCGGTTATGCCCCAAAATCTTTCCCTAGTTGGATATCTTTTGAGAGCCTACCTCCAAGCTCCCCCAACATTCCTTCCAGGAACACTCATGATGCTCACTCCTCGGGACACCCAATGAAGCACTCATTAGAAGCACCATCCACATAAAAATTGAATGCAACCAACATGGAGGATTCTCAGTTCATCTTTGATGCCTTATCCACTCTTCAAAAACTAGTTTTTGAGCTTCACAATGAGGTCTTCAATGCCAAATTTCATCGTGAGCTTCTGGAACACCGTCTTTCCCTGGTGACGGACTTCAACACTAATTGAGAAGCCCCACCATCTCCCGTGACAGTGCCCATGTACTTCCTCTTGAACAAAAATGAAGTCGCGTTTGAAGGACATCATGTTCAACTTTTTTGGTACTGGATATTTTAGTTTGTATATGGTCCTCCTAGACATAATTGCTATCAGTCTTGAGGCCAGATTATGTTTACTGGTCTTGTCTTTTTTTGTGTATCTGGCAATTTCAAACAACCTCTATGTCATTGAAGCCACTCATGTCTGTATATTTTTTGGTCTCATAGGAAGTATAGTATTGAAAACTCAACTGGAGCAGAGTTTCTTTCTAGTCATGGCAACTCTCTCTCCAATGAACAATGGTCATTTTGTAACAATTTTTCATGAAAGGCAATTTATAGAATACTTACTTACAAAAAAAAGAGAATTAGAGGTACAAGAAAATAACTTTGGTTCTTATATGAGGACTAGAGTTATGGAATATTTCTAGGGATGTTACAGCTATGAGGAGGAGGTCCAAGGTCTTCATGTTAGCATGGGAAATGTTGAGGCAAAGTCAAATGGAAGAAGAGGCAAGCATGAACATGTAACTATGAGAAACCTGCATAGAGAAGTGCGGATCTATAGGGAAGATAATGAAATGATTATGAAGGCTTAGGAAGAGATACTTTAGAGTCTGAATTTGTTGCATAGGAAAGTTAACATAGTGTTGAATCAATTATTTTCATTGATGTCAAAGGTAAGTATTCAAATATTAATACACAAAGAAAATGTGACTTTAATAAATACAAAGTGGAAGTGGATTAGAAATAAAGTTATGTGAAAGTGGATTAAATATGGAGTTAAGTGAAATTGGATTAAAAAGTAAAAGTGGATTAAACATGAAGTTATGTGTAAGTGGATTAAAAAGTGAAAGTGAATTAAAAAGTGAAAGTGGAGTAAAAGTGTACATGGTATTTCCAAATGGTTTTAAAACCCATGGTGGTATTTTTCCCGTGGTATGTTGAAAAGTAAATTTAAAAAAGGAAAATTAATTATTTATTTAATGAAGGTCATGTCTTTTCAAATGTACATGGTTTTTCATGTAGATTTTATCGTAAAGTATAAAAGGAGAAGAGGATTGTGAGAAAAAGTGTGTGGGTGAAGAGCGGAAATGTGATATTTACATATGAGAATATAATATGAAAAAATATTGAATATTATTTAAAAAGGAGAGAGCGATGAAGTATGTGATGATCAAACTAATAGATATTGAGAAAACAGGAGCGAGCACTGAGCATATCTTATGAAAGAAGAAGGAGTGAGTGTGGAGATGATCTGGCGAAAAAAGAAGTAACGAGCGTAGAGCAAGTCTAGTGAAAAAAAAAAGTAACTAGCACAGAGCAAATTTCGTAAATAAAGAAGCAACAAACGGACAAGTGAAGAAAATGAATATGAAGAAATTGTAAACTTATAAGTAGGTTTGTTTCTACAAAAACAAATAGATGTGGGGATTGGTGCCTACAAACAACAAAGGGGATTGATGTCTCTAATAGGTCACTTCCTAGAAACAACGAAAGGGATTGTTGTCTTTAGTAGGTTGGTTCCTACAAAAATTTGTAATAATAGGTTGGTGCCTACAAATTTATAAAAAGAAGTTTTTGTGGTTTTCTCCCGAAAGGGTTTCCATGTAAAATATCGTGTCTTCTAGTTGTTACATTTATGTGATTACTTCATTATGGTTTATGAATGTTAAAAAACAATATAGCCTTATATTGATTCAACCCCCCCTCTCAATATAAGTGTGTTCTCAACAAAAACACTCTAACACCAACCAAGTGGTTAGTGCTAGAAAAGTGATAACATCTAGATCCCAAAGTAGAAGGGATGACCATGGGAATAACATGCAACCAAGATGTATGAGAAAGCACCATCTTTCTCCAAAGCAATCCACTAGAAGACATGAAATTTCAAGGTTAGGGAGAAGCCTAAGTATTTCCCCTAATAAGAGGCAGGAGAGAAGGCCCGAGGCAAACATCTTGCAAGGTGAACTCAGGAAAATCAAGCCACCAAATTTCAATGGTGAGCACAAGAAAGGAGAATAGGTCGAGGCCTAGTTTTTGGAAGTGAAGAAATATTTATAGCTGCATGATTACCCCTCAAGGATATAATCTATAATTATGACCTACCACTTGCAAGGAAAGGAAACCACATGGTGGGATCAACTTAAGCAAGATGAATGGTGCCTAAATTGGCATGTTTTAGCACCCATACAATACCTTTTTCCTTACCATTTT
>SNQJ01S0285101.1:0-11013 GCA_010110895.2 Picea sitchensis | reverse complement strand
TTGTATTCACTTTGAATTATAATACACTCATCACTTCACTTTATTATTTACCTTTTAAAATCTCTTAAACCACTTTGACTACTTTGACCTTTTGGGGCTTCTAGATGACATAATAGGGTCCTCCAACTTCGTAAGGCCATAACTCTCAAACCGCGAGGAGTTATGTGGCGTTCCACATACCACCAGAAATGGAATGACATTTAATATCCATATATAATAGTATTACCTTCAAATATATCAAAAATCATACCATTATCCATCAAACAAATTTGGGTCCATTAGCCAAACCCGGGGTCTCCAACTTCACATGGTCATAACTCTCTAACCGTGAGGAGTTATGTGACGTTCCACATACCACCAGAAATGGAATGACATGTACTATCCATATAGAGTAATATTACCTTCAAATATATTAAAACTCATACCATTATACATGAAACAACCTTTGGTCCATTACCCAAACCTTTGTGCTACCAGACTTTCTTCAAGGGTTGACATCAATGACAACCAACCTTAATCAACAGTATCTTCAACAACATTCAAAGATGATCCATAAATCCTTGATGTGTTGTGCGAGTTTTTGGAACGAGTGATGAGGTCTTCAAAATAGGTAAGAATAATGTGAGCCATATCATGAAAGGTATATTTCATGGCATGTTGGAAGGTGGCTCCAACATTTTTGAGTCCAAAGGGCATGACTCGATATGCAAATGTCCCCTAGGGGGTTGTGAATGTGGTTTTGTACTGATCTGCATGGCGTATTTGAATTTGTTTATAGTGAGAAAATACATTTATGAGTGAAAGGACTTTGTGACCTGCACATGTATCAATCACTTGGTCGATGAATGGGGTAGGAAAGTTGTCTTTGAGACAAGCTTGATTGAGGTCATGAAAATCGATGTACACCCTAATAGTACCCTATTTTTTGTTGATAGGAACTGGGTTATAAACCCATGATGTGTAGGCTATTGGGTAGATGAATCCAGCGACATGCAGTTTATCGATTTCGGATTTGATGGCCAAGGTTTTGGAAGGGTGAAGTGGTCATTGCTTTTGGTGGACAGGCGAAATATTGGGCTATGTATTAATGTGGTGTTCTACGATGGCCAGGTCTAATCCATGCATCTCAGTGTAAGACCAGGCGAAGATTTCCTAGAATTCTTGGAAAAAAGGGCATTATATGCTATGATTTTTTTAGGAGAGCATGCAACACCAAGGTGGTTTCTTCCATGACATTGGGTTTGACGGAGATTTCAATTTTAATCGTGGGGGAGATATTTGCCATATTGCCTTCTTCAAAAGTGTCAAGTGCAGGTATTGTATTTTTGAACTAGTCCACATGGCCATGGGGAATGAATTCCTTAGCTTCAATGGCACAAAAATTGGTGTCTGAGGGTGGCTGAAAGGCGTTGTGAGACAGAAAAAAGGATTGGTGGTGAAAGGAATCCCATGGGTAATATGATGTGCATAGAACTTCTGGAATGTCTTCATCAGACCGAAAGATGAAGGAGTACAAGGAATCAGTAACAAGTGAGATCGAGGTGTTGATATTTGTGGGAATAATGGGTGAGGTGTCTATGGATGGAGGTTGGGTTGAGGATTGGATATCATCATTTGAATCCGAGGTGGATGGACCTATGGGAGGAGAATGAGAACCTTCACTAGACATCATGAACCAAATATCCATATACGAGTTGGATGTAGGATGGTATGGGGGAGGGGGAATCTCATAAACATGTGTTACAGGGGATTTTGGGGGGTTTAGTGGGAAGTCGATGCATCGTGGTGGAATGGGTATGGCTAGTGGGGTCAAAGGAAGGAGTTTGGGCCTTGGAGGGGGTATGATGTGACTACTAGGAGGGGGATTGTTGACAACATGGTCCATCATAGTTTGCATTTGTGGTGTAATAGGTGATATGGAATCCCTCTAGCATGCCCATCTCTAGATGATGAGTGGGAATATATATGTATAATGGTCCATATGGTAACATAATGCATAGAGGCATCACAAACCTTTATTTAATGATATGGAGACATAATAAATGGTTTGTGTGTTAGTGATGGTGTGGGTAGGTTGAGAGGGTTCTAGTAGTGGTGTTTGTCGTATTTCTCTCAGAGTCTCCTGATAGGTAGGGTTGGCTGGGAAATGATGTGTGTAAAGACAATACTCCCCGCATAGGGTGCATGCGTGGTTAGTACGTAGGACTTTTATCTTTGTGGAAGAGGATCCTAATGGGGATGGTTTCACTGTGGGGGTAGGGAGTAGGGGTGTTGGTTTGGTTAGTGGATTAATGAGAGGGGGGGGTGAATCAATAATAGTTATTTTTTATCCTTTTTAACCAAACTATATATAAGTGTTTCTAACTTTATGATCAGTTTACCAATAAAATTTAGTAAGTGCAGAATAAATAAACCATGAACAATGAGCAATCATACACATACACAATACACTAGTATTTTTATGTGGAAACCCAATGCGGGAGAAAACCACAGAATGATTTTTATTATATGTCTTTAAGAAGTACATTCATTGGAAGCACCAACTTCCTTTATTCTCTAGATCCAACTGGAAGGAGGCTCCAACCCCCTATATTATGAGGCTAGAACCTGAGGGAAGCTCCAACCCCCTAGATTATGAGGCTAGAACCTGATGGAAGCTCCAACTCCCCAATTCTCTGGCTCCGACTAGAAGCAGGCTAAAACCCCTTTGTTCTCCGGCTACAACTGGAAGGTGGCTACAACCACCTATCCTTGCCCCATCCAACCAACATGAAATATAAATTCCAAATGTAGACAATCTGTCACTGTCACTAAATCAAACCTGTCACTGTCATAACTGTCACTGAGAACCTGTCACAACCTGTACCAATATTTGTCAAATATTTTCTACAGATCTGCAACCTGTCTATCCTGCAACATGCAGATATTTGTACCTCTCTTTACTGTAACTCGTGGATGTTCGTGGTTCTCTTTTATGAAACTCACAAACTACTATAAAACTTTCCCTAGTTTCACTGTCATTGTCTCTGTTTATGTCAAACTGTTACTGTAAAGCCTGATACTGAGAACCTGTCATTGTAATCTATCAACCAACCAGATATGATGTCATATAACTCATATCAATGACTCAAGTATGTTTAGAACAAACCATGTACTGGGATCACAAGTATGTCTCACTCATCATGTGTCATATAGGAAACCCTCACATTAACCATACATAAAACCCTCACTGTTATGCAATCACAAACTATATTGATAACAATATGTCTCAACCATACTCCAAATAACACAAGATATGTCTTAATAAGATGCCCAATGAAGTGTCACAACAACAAACAACCAATACAGTAGCAATGTATCTCTGTAGATTTGTCTTATATAGAATATACCATACAACCAATAGTCCCTCAAGGGATAAAGCTCAATCTCCCATGGCCATGCCCCAAGCATTCACCAAAGACTTACTTTAGACAATCATATAACATACATTTTGTTACTGTAGATAGCTCTGATGTAAATTCTCACTGTTATACCTTCATGTAGCCTCTTATCAGCTCTACAACGTGTCACTAATGATGGATTTGATCTTCCTTTTCTTCATCTTTGACAATAGACCCGTGCCCTGTCTTCAGTAAACTTGTGGATGTCTGTGCTTTGTGACACTATGGCCCACGGATGTCTATGTCCTTCTAATTCTGCAACCCATGGATATCTTCAGTAAAACCATGATTCAGTAACCACAGTCTCGACCCTTCGACACCTGCAACTTCTCACTTCGCTGAACGTCACTACTTCAGACTCACTGCTTTAGATTTTTCAATAATGCCTGCCCATAAAATTTCACAAAAGAGATATTCAATGTGATCAATAGGTGCTAATGGGAGACTCTTTCTCTCTTATTTATACTTTCCAAGTAGCTTCCTTTAGGGGTCATCTTCTAACTTTTTTACCCAATTTCCCTATTTTAGGGCTAATCCACTTTCAACTACTTTACCCACTTGCAACCACTTTATCCATAATTAGTAAACTCACCACTTCTTGTTGCAACTAATTTTATTTTAATTATTTTCTTATTGCAACAACCTTACCCATGATTAACTCCTAGTTACAATCACTTTGAATAGTAAACTTCTTCTAGGAACTTCTAGAATAATTGAATTCTTGACCTTATAGGGGCTTCTAGATAACTCATGAGGGTTCTCCAACTTCACTAAGCCATATCTCCTCAACCGTGAGGAACTATGTGACATACCATATATCATCGGAAACATAACAAGGTGTACTATTCATCTATGATAGTTTTACCTGGAAATTCATTGATCTTCATGTATTTATTCCTCATACAAACTCTAGTTCCTTAACCATGCCTTTGGGGCTTCCATAATTTTTTACCAGACTTGCTTCAAGGGTTGACATCAATGAAAACGAACCCAATTAATAAACAATATCCCCCTTTGACATTGATGGCAACAATATGATGCAATACTGAAGTCATGGCTCTCATGCTCCTCCCATGACCATCACTCCCCCTGGAATCATGCCTCTGTTCTTTTTCTCCATGCATCTGATTAATCTCCCCCCCTTTGAAATCAATGACAAAGGGAACTTCCCTTCAAGGCTACTCCCCCTGACTGAACTCTCCTTGATTTTTCTCCTCTTATATGAACTATCTTGTGTCCTCTTCATGGTGCTTCTTTGTGTAAATCTATGACATATAAGAAAAGCATTCAAAATTCATTATGGGACAAAATATACTTCGAGTTTCTGGTGAAGATACTTAAAATCTTCTCGTGGAAGTGGTTTTGTAAAGATATCTACAATATGGTCTTTTGTCCCAACATACTCAACTCTAATGTTCTTCTCTGCAACTTGTTCCCGTATAAAATGAAACTTGATCGAAATGTGCTTTGTCTTGGAGTGCATCAATGGATTCTTTGAGATACTGATGACACTTGTGTTATCACAAAATATTGGAATGGGATCATCATACTCAACGTGTATATATTTCAATGTTCGTTTCATCCATAGGACCCGTGTACAACATGCTACTACTGCAATATACTCTGGTTCAGTTGTATATAATGATACTAATGACTATTTCTTTCTTATCCAAGATACCAAACACTCACCCAAGTAGAAATCTATTCCACTTCTACTTTTTCAATCATCAATGCAACCTGCCCAATATGCATCTATGTAGCAAACAAGTGATAGATCCTTCCTTTTTGGATACAATAATCCAAACTCTTTTGTACCCTTGAGATATTTGAATATCCTCTTTACTGCCAAAACATGTAATTCCTTTGGTGCTTCTTGAAATCGTGCCACCTGTCCAACATCCTGCATCACATCTAGTCTTGAGGTTGTCACATAAAGTAACCTACTAATCATTGACCTGTACTATGTTTGATCTATATCCTTTGAATCATCATCTTTACTTAACTTTCAACTAGTTTTCATAGGAGTACTGTCTCGTTTGCAATATTCCATTCTGGACCACTTTAGCATTTCTATGATATACTTGGTTTGAGAGATAAAAATTCCTTGGTTTCTTTGACACATCTTAAGACCCAAAAATAAAGATAATTCTCCAATGACATTTCAAACTCATTTTGCATATCCTTTTCAAATTTCTATCTTATCCTATCATCATCACTTCCAAAGATAATATCATCAACATAAACTTCAATTAACAAAATACTATCTTGATTTACCTTGATGTAGAGGTTGTTGTCTACATTCCCTTTTCTGAACCCTTTCTGATGTAAGTATTTGTCCAGTCTAGAATACCATGCTCTAGGGCCCTATTTGAGACCATACAAGGCCTTCCTCAACTTGTAAACATAATTTTCATTCTCTGACAACTGAAATACTTCTAGTTGTTCGATGTAGACTTATTCCTCTAGATCCCCTTTTATGAAAGCTGATTTCACATCCATTTGATACACTTTAATATTCTTAGAGCATGCATAATCTAGGATCAATCTGATTGCTTCCATTCTTGCAACTGGGGAAAACATTTCTTCAAATTCTATACCTTCAACCTAAGCATATCCTTTACATACCAGTCTTGCTTTGTTTCTGGTAACATGTCCATATTATTTCAATTTGTTTATGAAGACCCACTTTGTACCGATCACATTCTTGTTCCTTGGCCTTGGAACCAATTCCCAAGTGTCATTCTTCTCTATCTGATCTAATTCTTCATCCATGGATTTGATCCAGAATTCATCCTTGTTGGCTTCTTCAAAACTTCTTGGCTCAATTGTGGATAATAGTACTAGGTGCAGTTTCTCTGGTGAATGAATTCTTCTTCTAGTTTCAACGCCTGCATATTTATTCTCGATAATATGACTTGATGGATGATTATTCTATATTCATATGTTAGGTGTTTGTTGGACCTTGGTTAGATAAGGAAGTGAAGATTAAGGAATAAAGGAGAAGTACGAACTACACGGAAGGCACATAGACCGAGGATGGGTCGAAGTGGTCAAAGAAGCAGAAAAGAAGGAGCGAAGTAAAGGAAAGTGAGTCGTTGATTGAGAAGATTGAGGAAGATGGATCAGCAAGGAATATGGATCATGGACAACTTAGCAAGCAAAAAAAGACATCAATGAGTGCTTTGGAACACCTCGCGGAAAATAAGGAAGGAGAGGTTGGTGAAGCCTTGAAAATGTAGCTTGTGTGGGACCTAGGGTTTTAACACCTAGGGTTTTGGCATTTAGGGTTTTGACACTTAGGATTCGGTCTAAAATTGTCTGAGAGTCATTGTAATGTATAAATAAAGGTAAAAAAGAGTCGGGAGGGTTGGTGAAGGATTGTGATTATTGTTGTTGTGAGAGAGAAGTATTGTGTTGTAAGAGCATTCTTATATTCTGGATCTTCAGATGGGTGCAAAGATTAACCCTGTAGCTGGGTGCATAGGGAAGGGAGATAGGGAAGGGATAAAGAGAAAGAGATATGCAAGCTAGTGTGCATATAGAACTGTATGTTTCCATTTAATATATCAAGAAACACAGTTCTGTGGACGTAGCCCTAGGGAGAGGGTGAACCACGTAAATATTGTGTCTCTGTGGTTGATGTTGTGTTCTTTGCCTTCTATTCTACTATTATTTCATCATTGTGTTAGATCTGAGATATAACTTGTGAGGTAAGCTTAAGAGTGGTAAATAATATCTAGTTTTCTATGTGTTATTGTTCTGGATCCACTTTGCATTTCTTCTGGTTGTAGACACATGTGTCCTGCAACCCCCCTATTGCTACCTCGGGTGAGACCGCATATGCTCTGCAGGTGTTGCCGAAAGGGCCAATAGTTAGGGCTTGTTGGTGCGTTGTTAGTGTTGAACCTTGGGTCTGCTCCTATGCTAACAAATGGTTCCGTTTCTGGGACCAGGATCTTCTTGTGGGAATTTCAAGGTGGTTTCCATCGAAGAAACAGATTCAAAAGTGGATAGAAGAACAAGATAGAGACTTCGCAGAAGCTTAGAACAAAAACCCTAGCATTATTACAGAGGATTGGTTGGGAAGGTATATCTTTACTGATATACACAAATTTTTCTTTGGAGGAATTCATAAGGAGTTATACGAGTGGTTAACCAGATTAGCAGATACCCAGTTTGAAATCAGACCTAGACCACTTATGGTTTGGACATCGACGTTGATCAAGAAGGTCAAGAGAGTTGATAACGCTGTGTCAAGAGTAGTATACCATTGGTTTGATAGCACTATTGGAGGGTACATTACTGACTTTTCTATTGACATAGTAGAGTCATATAACCAAAGAGAGAGATATTTCTTTAAGGGACCTAGGGGAAAAATTTTACACTTTTTGAAGTTGAAGATCAAGATGCTATTGCATGAGAAGAACATATTGAAGATACAGTAATCGATTGGATTGAAAAGATAATGTTCAAGAAATCGCATAGTGACAACGACATAGAGGTTGGACATACGCGTAGTGGGAGAGCACTCAGAGAAGTTCCTCTTGTGGGCTTGTTTGAGCAGAATCATGAACCACTGGCACAAGATGAAGGGTTCTACAGTAACTTCAGGGACTGCACCTACCATTGAAGTAAGTACAACTACTTCCCCTTTTGTTTTAGCAGCATTAAGTAATCAGAGTAGTCAGTGTTAACGCTCTGTAATTTTCCCAAGGCTGCGGAGGTAGTCATAGAGGTAACCTCGAACCACTTGGAGTCTTGGATCTAGCCCTCCAAGACTCAGAGAGGGCTCTCTCTGTATGATTTAAACTTGGTTTGTAATAGGATAGATATCAGGCTAGCTATGAAAGTATGGGGTTGGGGTTTTTAAATGGTTGTTTTGGGACAGCAAGGAGGGCCATTGGGAAAATGGGGTCTGCGCTTAAATATGTGATTCACTCTTAGATCTAGACAAAAATCTTACACAGGGAAAGGTAGTGGAAGTGTTGGATCGAATTTAATTTGAATGGTGTCGATTTGAGGAAGAACTAGGGGAGGAAAAAGCAAGCAAATGAGCAGTTAAGAATTCATAAACTGAGCTTTTTAGAGGAGAAACATGAATATTATCACAAGATCAGATGCAGAGTATTTTACAATAAATTATGCTCTGTTATTATCTTCTGACAATAAGAATTGAAAACAAGTGAAAAGATGACAGGAAAAATACTTAATAGAGAAAGAAACGCCAACAATACATCCACACAAGAATCCTGTAAAAAGCATGCCCATTATTGATTGATCATTTAAAGATTACAGAAAAGTTTTATGGAATGGCAAAGCCCACGGTCTAGCAAAGAAAATTACACCCTCACAGGTCGAACCCCTCCTTCCTCTTTTACATGTGCATATAAAGGCAAAGGTACTATCAGTCCTGAAAAAACTCGAACTCTACCCCTGCTTTCTAAAAATAGAAAACAGTTACAAAGATTGACACATGTCAATTGTCTCCTAAAACAAACCAAACAGTAAATTAAAGGGAAACTAAATTTAGAAACTGTTGCTTGGTTGTCCCGAATTTGCTGAAAGGATGTTGATGCTGTGTTGGCAGTTGGAGAAACGGTGATCTCACCACTGGCTGAAGTATAGGAAATCTCTGCCACGTTAAGGACACCTGCATGTACCTCTACACCTGAGACATCCCCAAGTGTCACACAAATTTCACTTAATGTGTGAATACTATTACTCCTGAGTCTTCAGATCTTACTGTAAATCAACAAAGATTACTAGAACTTCTCCTGTTGCAATGGCATAGCAAAAAAAGCTTAATAGTATCACATATCAGCTAACTTGCTCCCCGATCAGGTCAAGACCAACAAGCAGAAACGACACGCCCTGAAATAGTAGGAAATAGAAATGAATGCTTTGGGCTGATAGTAAACCTCTGGCTGATGCAGTGAGGAGGAGGAAAGCCAAACCCAGCTCCTTTCTATACAATCGATTAATCTTTTTGATTTGAGGTGTAGAGGGTTTCTTGCTCAATTTACTCAACACATCGAAGCCAGTTTCAGAAGCCCCACGATGAAGTGGTTGGCTTAGAGTCTTTGATTCTCGTTCGGCCACAGCTAGCAAATATGGTTCAGAAGCTCTGCCTGTCTTCTTTGTCACAATCCATTTGTAAGCACTGCCAAGTTGAAATAGTCCAAATACCATAACATTGAACTTGGTAACAGACATGGTATTTTCAAAAAGAAGATAAGGGATAATGAAAGGGAATGATCTCGGTGTTGGCAACATATTCAAAAATGACATCACTGCAGGGATATAGCATATCACCCATAATAGGTAGCTCTGCCTCTGGTACAAACATGCTCATTGAAAGAATAATATAGAACAATGTAAAGGAATAAAATGGAAGAATCAACTTTCTCAAAAGGAATAACAAAATGACGTTCGCTTCCTTGCCAATAGATAACTTGGAAGTAATTATATATGGAAAGCATAGTCGAAAAATATGCATAGGACCAGAATGCCATCGATGTTGTTGCTTCCTGTAGGCTTCATAACTCTCTAGAACCTCACAAGGGACCATGACATCATTGAGAAAAATAAATCTCCACCCTTTCAGATGGACACGCACAACAATGTCCATATTTTCAACAGTTGTTCTTTCAAGCCAACCTCCAGATTCCTCAAAAATAATGCCAACATATCCCAATGCAAATACCAATACTATTTCCAAATCCTGATTGGCAGCTACCCAATAATGATTGATAGTTGCTACTCCAGCAGCTACAGAGGCAAAAATAGTAAGAGCCTCTCAATCCTTTTTACTTCAACAATTAAACGTTCAATTTGAATTGCATCTCTAACATATAGACCCAGCTCTAAACGTGCATTATCAACTAAACATTTCCCATTGTGGACTTCCACTGTGGCAATGATCAAGTCTCCAGGCTGCAAACTTCTCGATCTGTGCTCACTTTCAGAGGAGTGGATGAACTGTCATTTTCCAAACTGGTAGCTGAAGAAAGGGGATTTTCCCTTCCATGCTGAATGAAAGGTTCTCCATGCTTATGGTTTTGATCTAGCTCTCGGATTTTGTAGTGGCCAATGCTTAGCTCTGATATATGGTCATTTGTTTTTTAATCTATGGCCCAGCATCCCTGTGACCAGATCCCCCTGCCAATGGATTTTCTCCAATCTATAGGTGTCGAAGTATTCGAAGTATTCTTCCACCATGGCACTGGTACTATTTGATTAATGCATGTCGGGCATGAAAGGCTTGAGCTCCGTGGTGTGAGATGGCTTGCAAAGGGTAATGGTGTGGTGTGACAGTTTGTCTTTTTCCTGATAGAAGTTCAGACTTATCAATACTTTCTTGAACCAGTCATAGTATTTTTCTATGGCCATAGCTTGGGTTGAAGTTTTGATTGACTTGTTCCTTAGTCTTCTTTTGTTTTCCCTAAAAGATTTAGAGTGAGTTGTCAAGTTTTAGATCTACCTTTTGGTTTCTTGGTTGAATCCATGCGATCCACAGTTGGTTTAGGGTCTTTGTCAATATTGTTTTTAGTTTTCTCTTTGTTCCTATTTCTTG
>SNQJ01S0285100.1:0-11013 GCA_010110895.2 Picea sitchensis | reverse complement strand
TGTTCGGTAAGCCCATAATGTCGAGTATAACATCAAATGCCAATTTGACTTGGCTGAGTTGATAGTTCACTGTAGAATAGTCTTAAGAGTTTTGTTTACAGCTTCCACCTGCCCATTGGCTTGGGGGTAGTAAGGTGATGAATTCTCCTACCATAACCCAAGATTTGATGTTAATTCAAACATGATTTGGTTCTAAAAGTGACTGCCATGGTCAGTGAAAATATCTCTTGGGACGCCGAACCTTTCTATGATCTGGTTGAATAAGAAGAGAGTTGCAGTCTCTCCATCATCTTTAAACGTTGGCATAGCTTCAACCCACTTAGTGAAGTAGTCGACAACTACGATGATATAGAAGTGCCCCCTTGCTGATGGGGGGTTGCATGTAGTGTAATCAATGCCCCACTTAGTGAAGGGACCAACTGTGATGACAGGAAACATAGGAGCAGGATGTTCCCTCATCTTCCAGGAGAAGATTTGGCACGAATGGCACTTCTTGACCGATTCGATGCAATCTTTAATAAGTGTTGGCCAGAAGTAACCGGCTCGTAAAATCTTTTGGGTTGTTGCCAACCCAGATAAATGACCGCCACAAGCTCCAATATGGCAATCGTTGAGCACAATGATGGCCTCCTCATGAGTGAGACATCGACATAAGATGCAGTCTACACCTCTCTGATACAACGTATCATCGAGTATGAGATAATTTTTAGCCTGATGGCGTATCCGCCGACGCTCGTCACGAGAAGAAGAGGTGGGGCATTTCAAAGTCTATAGATAGATAAGTATATCTTTGTACCAGGGGTCTGTAGATGAAATCAAAAACATATCTCCCTAGATAAGCAATTCCTCAGGCACAACGTCACCTGACTCAACTGGAAGTTCTGAAATAAGCTCTACGAAGACCAATGACTTCTTGGACTTGGCTGAAACAAAGTCTAAGTCAAATTCTTGGAGGATGACTATCCATCTACTGATTTTTCTGCCTATAACTTGTCGTGTCAACATGTATTGGACTGGATTCACGACAACAATGACGGTGGTCTTGAGAAACAGAACATAGTGATGGAACCATTGAACATCATGAACTACTGCCAATGCAAGTTTTTCGATATGAGAATAATTGAGTTCTAGTCCTACGAGGCCTCAGATCTGGTAATAGATCACGTATTATGAGAATGAATCGTCTTCCTGAACTAAAACCATGCCAATGGTTGACTTTGCGACCGCCAGATATAATAAGAAATCTTTGTTATAGTTAGGTGGTCGTAGCAGAGGTGCGGTTGTGAGGGCATGTTTTACTGCATCGAAAGAGCGTTGAGCGGTTTCATCCCAGAAAAAAGGAACGTATTTCTTTAGTAAACGCATAAATCCCTTGGTGATTTCGGCATAGTTGGCGATGAAGTGTCGTAAGAAGTTCGCCTTGCCTTGCAGACTCTGAAGTTGTAAGATTGTGCATGGGCGGGGAAACTGGATTATTTCCTCCACCTTAAGAGGATCGACCATGATCCCTGTTGTTGATATGATGAAACCTAACGATCGTCCTGACGTTACGCAGAAGCTGCATTTGTTTGGATTCAAGCGAATCCTAAAGTAGCGACAGCGTTCGAAGATTAGTCTAAGGTGTGTGGGATGATCCGTTCACTTGATAGAGAATGACGCTAAATCATCTAGATAGGCCTCGACTATATGCTTGAGGTCATGAAAAGCAAAAGACATGGCCCGCTGGAATGTGGCTCCAGCATTTTTAAGGCCAAAAGGCATCTTACGATATGCGAATGTACACCATGGACAAATGAATGTCGTTTTATGCTGGTCTTTGGGTTTGATTTGGTTTTGATTATATCCCGAAAAATCATCCATGAAAGAAAAGGATCCACAACTGGCACATTCATCAATGATCTGGTCAATGAATGGCGTTGGAAAATTATCTTTGGGACTTGCCTTGTTCAAATCACGGAAATCGGTACATACACGAATCGTGCCTTGTTTTTTATTGACTGACATAGGATTGGACACCCATTGAGTAAAATGGATAGGATAAATAAAACCTGCCTTTAGCAATTTCTCAACCTCAATCTTGATGGCTACTGCTTTCTTGGGATTGACTCGACGAAGTTTTTGTCAAACAGGCTTGGCATCAGGATACGTTGTGATTTCATGTTATACTAATTTTGGATCGATACCTGGCATTTCCTCATAAGACCAGGAAAAAACGTCACAAAATTCTTTGAAAAGATCTGTGTAAATTTAAATCTCTTCGGGGGAGCAATCCGCTCCGACGAAGACATTCTCCACGACGCCAGGGTTTCGGGAGATGTTGATGGGTATAGTTTTAGTGATAGTCGCCATATTTCCCTCAGCATAAATTTCTTGCGTAGCTAAGAGATTAATAGGACATGGTTGATCTCCCGTCATGGTAATGGTGAATTCTCCTTCTTCGATTCGGCTTAACTCTGGGAGAAAATATGATCTGTGATGAAGATATTCCCAAGGTTTGTCTGGACTAGTCATTGCTTCAACTACTGCTTTATCAGAAGGCAATACTAAGTCTAACTAATCGACGTTAGCGAGAGAACCCTGAGCCCAAATAGGCTCTAGAAGTGGATCTAACTCTTGTGCAGGAGTCAGATCAGGGTTAGTTGAAGCTTGCTGAACTACAGAGTACACTACCTCAGTGGCAGACAAGGGAATGGACATGCCTGAGTGCCCCATCTCATCCATTGTGGATGATGGTGAAGGAAGAATCCAAGGATCCTCAAAGTAAGTCGTGCGGAAAAACAAAACTTGAAAAATCTCAACCTTATGGTGATTAGATATAAATTTGATATCGTCTTGAGGAGGTGGGAAATCGAAAGTACCCATCAAGGATGGGCACAAACCAACTCCTACGTTAACGACACCTGGTTGAGGATTATCAATCATCGGGACCATGGATGACCCCAAAGTTGGGTCAGGTCTGGAGAAAGACAGTTGATCGATGGTCACTATCTGACCCTCGTGTGGAAACAACAAGACTCGGAAAATTGTAGCAACCACAACTTGCATAGCATNCCTAACAAGAGATTATAGTTGAGGGGAGCATTGACTACCTCTACTTCGACACACACAGTTTTCCCTCCTAACTGCACAGGGAAAGAAGGAATGATGAAATGTGGTCGAAATGAATGACCGTCGAAATCAGTGAGGAGAGTACGTGATGGAGACAAAATCGGTTGGTCGATGGCCTTCAAGCATGCTAACGATATAATTCATGTCGAGGAGCCCTCATCGACCACCGTGCAAAAGATATTGCAAGTAAAAGTTTTCGTGGGATGAGCCACTATTATCTGAAACGCGATGTGGTAAGGGAGACGAGGTTTTAAGTTGGTTGTATCTAACATGATGGTGCCCAGATTACAATTCTCAGTAGAGCCCAAAGTGGTTAACAAGGCTTTCCTCTGAGCAGAGCACCTTTGGAGGACCTCCAAAGCAGACATCGCACAAGGGGTTTGTGATAAATCCTCCACCACAGAGTAATTCTGGGTGGCCCTTGCATTTGGGTTGTGAGAAGCTTTTTTAAATGCACCCTTTGGAATGCATGTTATTGTTTCTCCCAACGTCTTCTCAATCTGTAGAGGAAGAGATGGGAGATCAACTTCTTTACCCTTCTTAGAAGCGCTTGGTTTACTATAGTCGTGCGCTCTAGTTGTTATGAAACCATCACCCCTAACCATATATATGTTCGCAAATGAGGGATTGTTTGGAGGCGGATATGTTTCTTGGCTGCCCCCTTCTATGCTTATAATGGCTTGAGTAATATTTTTCCCATGTTGAAAGGGATTAGTCAACACTGCTTGTTGTTGCTGTGTGACGAACTTTTGGGCCTCTACAAGTCGAGGACAAAGATGGGTTGGGTGGTCTTCCGTGCACAAGTTGCATGGATACCTTTCTTTCCGTTTTTCTGTGTTGTCCCCACCAACATTATCAGTGGTTTTTTTATCCCCCTTACCCTTCTTTTGTTGTTTTTTCTTCCCTTCAGGCTGCTGGGTGGCCTTTGGGTTAGTCGATTGCATGGTGTGTACTTCCGACGTTTGGGTAGGGGGAGCGGCCAAAGAAGTAATTTGACTAGCCGTTGTGTGTTGTATGGATAACTGTTGCAACTATTTTGTCAATTGCTCGACCAGCTTAGTTTGTGATGAATCCACAATACCATCAGCATGTGGTCTAGCTCTCTGTCTAGTTTTATCCAGTATCGAACGTGGCGCATCTAGAAAGATGTTGTATAATAAACCAGATTGAGAATAGAGGAGCTCAAACTGTTGAGCCCTCATGATGGCATCTTCTTAGGAGAAAACTCTCAATGTTGCGATGTCTTTGGATAACTGTGGGACCAAAGACTTAAGGAACCACTCAGGTAGGAATGTTGGTGGGACTTGTACTTTGATTAGACTCTTCTGACGTCTCCATTTTCGGATATGATCAGAGATATGGTTCGTTGTTGTCTGTTCAAAATTGGTGAGTAGCTCTGTGCCAGCGTCGTATCTCATAGGTAACTGGAAATGGTTAAGGAAGGCCATCGCCAGTTCACCAAAAGAAGAGTATCTTGAGCGATCAAGCTCGATGTACCATTTTGCAGCACTCCCGATAAGAGTATGTTGAAACAATCACAACTATACGGAGTCATCTTTCAATGAGTTAGATGAACACCAAAGATGAAAGGTAGTCACATGATCACCTGGATCTTCATTAGGCTTTCCCTCGAACTTTGGAATGTCTGAAGGCAACTTCGTCAGCATAGGAGGCCAACGTGGATCATGACAAATAGGATCATTTAACAACCTTGTAAAATCTGGCAAGTGTAACGTCGCCAGGAATGGTAGTTTGGGTTGTTTCTAATAACCTAGGAAAAAGGGGCCTGGAGTTTGACTGGCACCAGGTTGCCAGGAAAATTTTGGCTGCTGGCCCGGATTCTGGTAGAAACCATGGCCCTGACCAACGTAAGGATTTTGGATCTGTGGAGACATCATCGGTTGATTTCCCATAAAGGACATAGAGTGTTGGGCATGCATCATGTTCGAAGGACTTTGGGAAGGACTTTGGGAAGGATTACCCCATGCCGGTCATGATGGGAGAGGCATAGTAGTCTGTCCAGGGCTCCATTGACTGTGGAAAGAATTACCCCAGAACGACATTCCAGAGGAGGGAACGGATCCTTGTCCTGAGTTCCAAGGTCCTACTATGTGTGCCCCTTGTGCAGGAATAGTACCCTACGCAGGAGTGGATTGTCCAAAAATGTGGTTTCCCCCAGATGGAAAAGTGGCGGATGAGAATGTGTTGTTACCAAATGTCTCGTTCCAAGAAAATGGTGTCGAACCTACAGGCATACTGTGTGTAGGTGTTCCTTGACTCCCTGCTCCAAATAAACTAGTGTGTGTAGGCTACCCGACGGACTGTTGATGCGGACCACCAAGCAAAGGGGACAAAGGAGGGATATGACCTCCTGCGTAAGGAAAAGCATTCAAAGGGACAAGAGTGCCCCCAAAGTGACCTTGTAGAGGAGCGCTAGAGCTCCCTTCCCCTAGACCCAAAGTCTGTAAAGTGGAGTACGTTAGTGCAGGACTTGTACCTAAACTAGGCATACCGTATGAAAACGGAGGGCCTGTCGCACTAGGTGTGAAGGGGGTTGTGGCCACCACCATAGATGGGTTCGGTCCACTGTGCGACGTAGTTGCGGTCAAGACCATGGTGGCTCGGACCGACGACAGTAGGTTAGGAGATGACTCTCCTATGGTAGAAATGGTAGTGGGAATTGAAGAATTCCCAGAAGAAGTAACAACATATGTTTCCATATCTATGTGAGGAACTGTCTGGCATTCGTGAAATTGGATTGGTACAATAAACGGTGCCAAGATATTTGTGGTTGGGGTTTCAACCGAGCCAAGAGCGGCTGCTTCAAGTTTCAAAATGGTTGATTCCTTTGGAAGTTGTTCGGGCACAAAGGTTTGTAACCTGGTCACTTCAAAAGACCCTTGTTGGTCTAGCTTCCACCTTAATGGTGGCGGGGGTGGCTCCAGTGTAACCGGCGGCTGGCTAAGAAGCCTTCGTGATCGGCGGAGATCGGGTTCCTCCACTATGTGAGAAGATCCAAGACACACTAAGGTATTCTAAACATTCAAAACTAACGCACACTAAAAAAGAAGCCCCTAAGAGATAAGACAAGCAATCACTAAACTATTTGGAAGAACAGTTACAACAACCAACACTAGAGAAACTTACCGATGCAAGTCTAACTTGAACACGGAAGCACCCTCCGGGTATACTTTGCAAAGAGTTGCTCGATGTTTGTCCTAGGTACCATAGTATACCCCCGCAGTCACCTGTGTATGTCCCTAAAAAGATTGGCAACTAGGTTGCCAGCACGCGAACAGTCACCGGGCGGGTACAGTCAAAAGTCAGGTAGACCACAATGAGCAGGGTATCAAGCCTGAAACCTGTCAAGGGTATCGAGAGAAAATGGTCCGGAAGACAATTGAGGACCTCGAATGGATTCGAGACCATGAAGCCCCGTGGCAAATGCAAACATCGGAATCCCAAAACAAGCCCTCTATATGTGTTCTCCACTACGATTGGTCTGTCTTTGGAGGGGTTATCTCCACTACCTTTCCACACGCGACCTCGTGTTTATCCCCTGTGTTAGATGGGGGTCCTAGATAACTTCCACAAAACTGGACTTACACACTCCATATCTCAGACTCTAATGTTTGGTTTTGAATGGCCTAGAAGAGTTTCCTCTCCAACCTAATCCAAGGCCCTAGTCCTGAACTAGTTTGTGAACCCTACAAACATAAAAGTCTAGTAGATTTTAAAATTAATGTTTCTTTTATGGATTTATCTTACGTCAAGAGGTATGAGGGTGAAAATTATGATGTGTAAAGATGAAAGAAAAAATGAATGAAAAAGCTGGAAACAAAAAACTTTTACTAAATGCAAAATTTCAACAACTTTTCACAAAGAAAGATTTTTTTTTTTTAATTTTTCTAAGATTTTATACAGCAAACTCAAAGAAATTTCGCTCGACTACGAGCTACTTATGATCTAAGTGAACTGCAAAAAAAAATTACGAAATAAAAAGACTTTTCCCTAGCTAATGATGCAGAAACACACTCCTCAACCAAAGAAGAAAATGAAAAGAGATTTATTTATTTATTTAAGTGCTAGTAAAGTAGAAAAGGGAAAATACCGACAAGCAAAAAACCAAGAAAAACAAATTATGTCTTAAAGCGCAGATCACAAAGAATCAGAGTAAAGAATCACACAATGGCAATAAAAAAAACAAAGACTCACACTTGTCTAGAAACCATAAAAAAAAATAAAAAAAAAAATCTATTAACTATTAACTGAGAAAAAGAAGGCTAAGGGTAAGATGACCTAACCTACTGATTGTTCAAACCTAGACTCAAACACCTAAGAGGAATACTTCTTATCAAAGGAGGGGATGACTGCCCCACCCTGAACAAAAAGTAGCCTATCCAAGCATGTGACTGTCACTAAAACAGCACGCGTGCAAACACATGTTGAATAGAGACAGAAAGTGTGTACACGCAGACTGACCTTGTACAGGCTGCGTGTATATCTAAATTCTAAGGAAAAATATGAAAACAAGCAGTCCAGACTAGGAAGAGGCCTCTGCTATTGATAACCAGGGTCCCTTGAAGGCTTGGATGCTCTTTCTAACAAAAAAGACAAAGAATGCAAGGAATAATAAGGCGAACAAAGACAATCTGAGATAGAACTGTGAACCATCAAGACTCGGATAGGATTCCAGAAAACCCCCTGAGAATGTGTAATTCTGACAGGGAAGAGGAGGATTGCCTCTAAAGTTCTCTGAACTCCTACACGCTACAACTATCTCTACAACTAGTGTTCACACACAGGCTATCAGAGGATAGGGCGTGGGTACATGCGTGCAGGCCTTCTGTAGGTCACGTGTACCTCTATGTGTTATGAAAACTACAGTAAAGCAAAATTCAGGGAAAACTGGTATGGAAAACCAGACTCCCTGCTATCTCATACCTTACAAAAAAAGACAGGCAAAGAAAAACAGAAAACCTAATCTTTAAACTACCCAAAAAACTTAAATAAATCCAGGAACCCTGAAGAGTATTCTCCCCAGTACGGTCGCCAATTCTTTTTTTGGGAAAAACACCCTACGGACTAGCAAACTAGGGTCAGACTTGCATGAAAATTTAACCGAATAGAAACTACTTTTTTACCTACACCCTAAGATTTAAATCCCTTTTTCTCAGTATACGCAAGGAAAAGGACCACCTACCTTATTACAGGTGTTCGATGTAGATCCTCTGTTGTGCTTGACTACTTGCTTGTGCCACTCCTTCCAAAGATAACCTGTAATCAAGACAAACAACAACTATGCATGCATGCTACTTCTATACTCAAGGGTTAGAAATCAAGCGTAAATTAATCAAACCATAGACAATTAATGCATTGGGACGGGAAAAACATTTTTTTTATTACTAAAAGTGAATCAACTTACAAAAGATGAGACCGACCATCGCTCCTTGAACCTGATCCTGGGATCCTCTTCTTCTATCCTTCAACTGCTTTGCGTTAAATCTCCTTTGGCATAAGGAAAGGCTAAAGGGTTGGGACAATGGATTACGTCAATGGGCAGAGTTTCTTTGCTATATTTTTTCCTCATCTAAATGGTACCCCTACCCCTTCTTTTATAGGCTATAAGGAGCTAGGGTTTTGGACGAACCCTCGGCCATGCATGGCCGAGAGTTTCAGTTAACTGAACCATATCTTTTTGTTCCGTCAACAACTTTCCTTTTTTCATGCATTGTTAGGTACACGCGGCCTGTTGTGAGTCAGCCAGCGTGTACACGCGTGCAGTAATGGGTTAGGGTGTGTGGGCCTTGACACAAGAGGATTTTCAAAGAGTTGTTGAGCAGATTTTTAGAAAAGAAGGGATATGAGTTGGCCTGATGCCAGGTAAGCATGTGTGGTTCAATTTAGGGTTATAACAGAGACTTAGAAGATCTTAAAACCTGATCCAACAACCTCCAATGGATCCTGGCAGGGGACTTCAACATCATCACATCACTTGCGAAGAAAAAAGGAGGTACAAGAAGATTGGATAGGGATGCGAAATAATTCTCAAAGTTCATAGACACAACGGAGATGGTAAACCTCAAAACTAATAATGGCTAGTTCACCTAGAGCAATAAACGGATGAGACAATATCATGTAGCAACAAGACTCGACAGATTCCTCGTATTGGAGACAATCATTATGCAAGGGATAACCTTAGATTTTAACATCCTCCCCTGGGGGGAATCTAATCACTGGCCAGTGCAACTGGAAGCAGGCTTCCAAACCACACCAAATAACAAACCCTTTAGATTTGAGAAATTCTGGATTGAACACCCGACTTTCAAGGAAAGAATCAAACAGTGGTGGTGGGAGGAGCAACTAGAGCAAGGGACAAGGATGTTCAAACTCTATAAGAAACTAAAGTATATTGAATATAGGATCAAGGAGTGGAACAAGGACACTTTTGGGAATATAAACCAAGAGAAAAACAACATAGAAGAAAAAATGAAAAAACTCCAGGAAAACTGCATTTTGGAGGGCTATATGGAGGAACAGAAAAAGGAAGAGATCCAGATGACCAGGGAATGGGAAGATTGATGCCAGCAGGAAGAAACACTTTGGCGACAAAAGTCCTGTATCATATGGCTAAAGGAAGGAGAACGGAACACCAAGTTTTTTCATAGAACAACCATGGCTAGAAGATCCCATAACAAAATCTTGAAGATTAAGGACCAGGATGGAATAGAGCAAGAGTCACATAAGGAGATCGAAACTACTCTGGTAAACCAATTCCATGGGATGGCCCAGGAATCCAACCAAGACAGAACAGAGGCCATACAAAGGATAACCCAGCATATACCCCGCCTGGTCACCAAGTAACAAAATAACAACCTGAACAAACCCATTGTGGAGGATGAAATTGACCAAGTAATCCAGGAAATGCCCAACCGGAAAGCCCCAGGTCCAGATGACTTCACAGTGGAGTTTTTCAAAGCCTGCTGGGAAATTTTTAAAAATGATGTTTATAAGGTAGTGGAAGACTCTAGAAGGTCAGCCTCCATTCTAAAAGTGCTAAATTCTACAATGACTACACTAATCCCCAAATAAAATGTATCCAAAACCCCTGATCGTTACAGAGTTATAGCACTATGCAATGTGGTTTATAAGATAATCTCCAAAGTTATAGAAAATAGATTGAATCCCCTCCTACCCACATTGGTCTCACACGAACAGGAAGGCTTCATGGAAGGAAGTCAAATAATGGACAATATCATCCATGCCCACGAGCTTATCCACACCCTGAAGCTTCAGAAGAGAGGGGGAATGATAATACAACTGGACCTAGCAAAATCTTATGACAAAATTAGTTGGCACTATATGGTCAAGACTTTGGAAGCCTTCAGTTTCACCCAGCACTCGATCAACTGGATATTCAGCCTAATACCCACAAAAAGATACTCACTACTAATAAATGGATCCCCTACCAAACCTTTCTGGCCCATGAGAGGCATTGGACAAGGGGACCCACTGCCCCCCTTCCTTTTCATTCTGATGATGGAAGGTCTCAGTCGACCCATAAAAATCGCAACTGCAATAGGTGAAATAACAGGTATTAAACCTTTCGAAAAATTGTCCTACTTCCACACACCAACAGTTCGTGGATGACACCTTACTTGATGGCATACCCACGGTCAAGGAAGAAAAATCATAAAAATGAATCCTAGAAGAGTTTTGGGAAGCCTCGAGTGCAGAGATCAACCATTCCAAATCTATCATCTTCTTCTTCGATACCAACCCCGCAATCGTAGGATGGCACACCTACATCATGGGGCTCTTGGAGGACTGGGAGAGATGTGGCATCGTAGGATGGGACACCTACATCATGGGGCTCTTGGAGGACTGGGAGAGATTGTGACCGGA
>SNQJ01S0285099.1:0-11013 GCA_010110895.2 Picea sitchensis | reverse complement strand
TGTCAGTCACCACGTCGTTTCCCTTCTCCGTATTCGCCGTTTCCAGGCTCCATTCCTGAGTCCCGACGCGACCTCGGCCACGTTCTTTCGTAGCTGTTCGCCGACTCCTTCAATGGGACTGTCCTCTCTATCTGCCGTTGAACTTCAGTGCTCAATATCGGCAGCATTTGAATGCAGAAGGTGGATTATAGGTTAAGAAAGAAAGTAAGTATTTTTAATTTCTATGAGGTTAAAAATAGTCTATGGGACAGATTGTTTTTTCATCTGGCTTTTGTATTTGGTCATTTTCTTGTGAAGTTTTACAATAACCGTTTCCAATTTTTTGACAAACTCTTTGTTGAATAGATTATCCCAAGAACTAGCTGTCAGAATACCTGCATAATTTTCTCTGCTGTCTTTGAGGGCCTCACATTCTAAAATGAAATGTTTTTCTGTTTCCACTTTTCCTAAAGAGCATAAAATACATACTCTTTCCTCCCACATTTCTTTTGGCCTTTTCCAGAGCCCTATTTCACAACCGAGTTGATGAGAATTAGTCATTAATTGAGCAATAAGAATTTTAGATCTCCAAGAAATATTGGCCCCTATGTACGCTTTTCGCTGATGGTTATGAGTGGGGTTAAACTCTTCAATGTAGTACTTTTTCTTTCTCCCTAGCGTTTTCTCCCAAGTATGTTTGTGGAACTTATCCATAACAAAAGTTTTTATTTCTTTACTCTTTGTAGGACACATGCTCAAGCAAATGCCCCATTTACTAAACCATTTGTTATTTTGCAATCCAAGTCTTCTTTTTTTCGCACAATCTGTCACTAAACACAACCTTAGGTCATCTACCCTCTTCCATTTGCTCAATTTTTTTCAAATACCTTATGACTCGCACCATAGCAATTGCTTCAATAGGGGCAGCCCATGTTTCACTTAACATGATAACATAAGGAACTGCATTTTTAATTTTTAATTTGTTTGTAATCAACCGCTTCTGAATTTTCTCAATTTGTTATTAATGTCATTTATAATCCATCTGCGGAAGCATTCAATTTGGCCTATAATCTACCTGTCAATGTTGGATAGCAGGCTGAGAACAATTCTCGAACTAGTATTATGTAAAATCTAAACCCGTCAAATCTAAGTTTCACTGGGTAAAGTATCCGTCATAATTTCTGGTAAGTTCTCTGAAACCTACCAAAACTACAGACTTGATAGAGATTAGTTCTAAGAGTAAATAAAATAGTAAATGAAATTTGATGTTGCCCTCCTCCTAGTTTGCTTACACTTCACAGATTTACTCAAAGGTTAGATGTAAAATTTGGGCTCAGCCACTAGTGTTGGCTTGCAATTTGCAACCAATTTGGTAGAAATGCTTTAGCTATGCTTCTATTTCCCCACCAAAACAGATAGTATTTCTTCCTTTGAAGTTACAAAAGTAAAGTCTATATAATAACAAAAAAAAAATTAACACCCATAAATCTGCTAAAAACATAAAATTACAGACATAAAAACAAAATAACCATCACCAAATTTTCACTTAACACCAAATTTTCGCTTAACAGATAAATTTGAAATTCCAGAACTTCAAACTTCACAACTCAAACTCATTGCCACAATTATTTTTGCAAACTCTGGGCATGCAAAGTATTCCGCATTCCTGGCCATAGATCCAACAAAATCTTGAGCTGTCATACATTTTGCCGACCTTCAGCTGTCATGCATTTCGTGGCCATAACAACCACCTGATTTCGCAAGATTCCATGTCATTTCAAAGAACGTGCAAGATGGCGATCACTCTGCACAAGGCACATGCCATTTCAGAGAACGGACAAGATAGCGATCACTCTGCACAAGGCACATGCCATCTCAGAGCACTGACAAGATGGCAGTCACTATCCACAAGGTAGGCATATGAGATGAGATCAGATTTCAAAATTCAAATTTAGACTATTCATTCTAGACGTCTTATATATTCATAATACTCATGTTAAACTAACAATAGTCTTAACGACTCTGCCCCATAATCAATGGTAATCACTAACAAACAATATGCAACCAGCAATAAGACCGTTGCAAGGCAATACATAGTGGATGGTAATCACTGACAAACAATATGCAACCAGCAGTAAGACTGTTGCAAGGCAATAACATATTGCAATTAAAGTTGATTTTTTTTTGGACAAAGCTCCAGTTCCATGAACCCACAAAATTTGAAATTTTTTAAGTTTTATTTTAAAAACTTTGAAATTTTAACTTTATTTAAAAAATTAATTTTTTTTTATCCAATTGAAAATTTCTCATTATAGTATAAATATAATTATATACATATAGTGCTACTTCTCCAAAACAAGACTTTAAAAAAGTTGTAAGATTTGAAATGAAGCCCTCCACCCAGATATGATTGCACACAAGCTATTATCTCATGATATACAAAAAGGGATATGCCCAAAAAGTCCCTATCCATTAAACATAAAAATTGACATAACCACATTATGGCATTATCATTGCCTCAAAATACAAATCCACTCAAAACTTGGAAGATTTACTAAAATATTTTTAAGTATCTAGTAGGACCTTTATATCCTTCTTACCAGTGAGTGAAGTAGATTTTTCTATTTTGTTTCTTGAGAGTTTTCTTTGATAAATCATCTGTCTCCTTGTTGAAATCTCTGTAGGTACTCAAATCTCTTACTTTTATCTTCCAACAATCTAAAGAGATAATGCAGTTCTGAGATATGAAGTCTTGTAGCTAGCAACATAATTACCCAAACTCCAAGTAACTCTGCCCTATTGTTAGAACTAGGTCCAGTATTGAAAGTCCCCCTGCTCCACTTTGTAATCCACTTGATGAAGCAGCTCCATCAAACCATCTCACTAGTGTATCCTGTAGGATAGGAGTAGTTTACACAATTTGAGTTGTTGAATGCGTATTTAAAATCCCCAAAATCTTATAAACCACTAAAGTGATGGAATGACTCCCATTTTCAAAAATACCCTTGTGCGTTCCATCCATATATGCCAACTAAAAAATTAAAATCTAACATTTAACAAATGTATAGGTGATATAAAGAGATGTGGTGATAATATAGGTTAAACTTTAGATTTTTTATTTATTAAATAGTACAATGTGGTGAGCATGTGTATTTTTTTTGGTAAATTAATATTGTAGTAAATTGATATTGTGTTTTTTACTTTTTTCCAAGAGAAAATTGCTCCAATTTATATAAGGTATAAATTTTTTTACATTATGTTCTGCCCTCAAAACCGAAATCCGAAGAGTTCGCCTTCCGGGAGGGATCAAACCAGCAAAGACAGTCAATCAAGAAAACAGTCTAAAGAGAGAAACGAAAATACAGTGTTCAATGCCTCCTCATGACACCAGCAGAGAAAAAAGAAATACCGCCTACATCATTCGAAAACGTTTATAGAGGTGGATGGACTCTCTATTCCTCTATCCCTGTGGAAAACCGTGAGGCGTCCAACAACTCCCTTTAATGCCAATTTAGAGAGGGCGTCAGCTTCAGCGTTGAGTGATCTAGGGATATGGAGATAGTTTACGTCAGTGAAATTCTTTGACAGCTCCATCACTTTGTCCTTCCAGCGATCGTTGTGGACTGTTTGTAGGTCAGACTTTTTAGAGATCCAGTCAATGATAATGCGAGAGTCACCCAGGACGTGTAGGAGGTTGATTGACCAACAAGAAGCAAGGTAAAGGGCAGCCCAGACGCCCATTAACTCCGCTTTATTGTTTGTGCCAACACCACAGTTTAAGTACCAAAGTGTGAGTCAAGATGGGTGTGATTTGAAAACACCCCCCGCCCCACAACAGTCTCCACCGGGCAGAGCAGCCCCATCGAACCAGGAAACTGTATAGCCATTTCGAAATTGTAAATCACAAACATCAAGCTTGGGTGATTTTTGTAATGGCTGTTTCCAGTTGATGGAAAATAAGACTTTTTGAAAAACCTCTTGCTGGGAAGGAGGACGGGCATCGAATATGGCACGATTTCTGGCTATCCAAATCTGCCATGAGACAAGTGCCGGTAATGTCTTAGGTGCCGGGGCAAAAGTCAGCCACCTGGAGTAGCTACAAGAAAGAGTGGAACCGCTCCAGATTACGTTCAGCCGAAAATAACGGAGCACAAGAGTCCATACCGATCGGGTGAAGGGGCAATGGACCAAAAGGTGATGAATGTCTTCAGTCGCTCTGCTGCAGAGAAGGAAAATTCCAGGCCCCTCCCAGCCCCTCTGACGGAGCATATCCCAGGTGAGCGATTTTTCCTTTCCAGGGAGCCAAATAAAAAGCTTGATCTTGAGGGGGATCTCCCAGTGCCAAACAAGTGTGAACCAAGATCGATCCACTTCAGAGTACTTCTGTTTGAGAAGTGCATCATAAAGATTCTTAACAGTCAAGTTTCCCGTGGCATCTCCACCGGCCCAACGAAGTGTATCAGGACAAGAAGAAAGAGTGATACCAGCTTCTTTGATGGCTGAGATGTAATTGTTCCACTCGATAGTAAACGGAAAACTTAAGTGTAAATCACCACTTTCCAGCCATCTGTCAGGGAGTGAGCGACAGCCAGGCTGTTTTTTGATATGTGCTAGAAGTGTAAGATTTTGTTGCCGGAGAAGAGACCTTAAGTCAGAGGAAAGGAGAGACCGATCACCCAGCCCGAGTACTTTGTCACAGCCAATCCGAATCTCAGTGCCATCTCCAAGAATCCACACAAGCCAATGGAGTATGACAGGAATAGATGAAACCAACCCTTTCCAGAAAGAAGATGTCGATCTCATCTGAAAAGTGGGCTTACGGATCCAGCTAGCAAGCGGCCTTGAGCACATATATTTGTCTGCTATTATACGGTGCCATATACTGTCAATGGAGACAGCTCTCCAAAAAGAATTCGCCAAGAGGGCTGTATTGAACAGGGACAAATTCATGAGCCCCCAGCCACCATTCCTCCGAGGCTTTGACAGATCGGCCCAGTTGCACAGGTGGAAACGGAATTGTCCAGGATGACTGTTCCAAAGAAAATTAAAGATGAGTTTCCGAAGAAGAGTAATGATTTTGGTTGGAATTTTTACCAGAGACATCCAGTAAACGGGAAGAGATTCTCGGACCGACTTGACTAGGATGTAACGGTCGCCCAGGGACAGCCATTTGGTACACCAGAAGTTTATCCTTTTTTCAAAGTGAGCCACCATCTTTTTCCAGTCATCCAGAGGGGAGGCTCCCAAATTTAACTGGAAACCGAGATACCTGAAACCTACACTTAGATGAACAAAGTTAAAGGGGGTTGTAGCCTTGAGAGTGACCAGTTCAGCATCCGTGATACCCCAGTAGTGTATGGAGGATTTGGTTACATTTATGGATAGACCTGTGACAGAACAAAATAGCTGCAATACCTCAAGGATTATCAGCCATTCAGGTAAATCGACCTTTGAGAAGATAAGCACATCATCAACGAACAAGAGATGAACCAATTTTAAAAACTTAGACTTTAATACCGGAAATGTGGTGCTCGGAAAATTTTTTGTTGAGAAGAAGGCTGAGACCCTCCATAATCAGAATAAAGAGATAAGGAGAGAGAGGGCATCCCTGTCGGAGCCCTCTCTCACTTTTGAAGAATCCGGAGGCCTCACCATTAATCAGAACAACAAAGGTTGGGCTAGAGACACAGGACATAATCCAATCAATGAGCAATTCACCAAACCCCGCTGAGAAAAGTATCAATCTCAGGAACTCCCAATCGATGCAATCAAATGCTTGATTCAGATCAAGTTTCAATACCAGAGCTTTTAAATTAAACTTTTTGATGCTGTGTAGACCTTCGTGGGCTGCTCCAATCGCGTCCTGTATCCTTCTGCCCCGCAAAAAACCCAACTGCTCTGCTAAGAGACTCCTCTCCAGGAAAGGCTTTATCCGAGTTGATATAACCTTTGAGATTAACTTGTAAATAAGATTGTAGAGGGCAATCGGGCAATAATCCCCGAAGGTTAGTGGGTTACATTCTTTCGGAATCAGAACAATAAAAGTAGAATTAAGACTTCCCACAATCTTGCCAGTAATTCAGGAGTTTTCCACCATCTGGAGCAGATCCGCCCCCACCAGGTCAAAAAAATAACTAAATAACTCAGTGGACCAGCCGTCCGGACCGGGACTCCTTTCCGATTTGAAATTGATCAATATATGTTTTAATTCCGCCAGGGTGACCGGTTTGAAGAGGTCTGCTGCTTCAACAGCAGAGACAAAGCGTGGGAAGAGGCTGGCCGTGGACACCATTCCCTGGAGATCAAGATTAGATGATTTTTTGTAAAGGCTACTAAAGTGTAAAACTGCCTCATCCTAGAGAGCCATCTGACCACTATGAATTTCATTATCTCTGCTTTTTAATCGACCATATTATCTTTTTATCTCTGTTGTAACTGGCCACTTTATGAAAATAACTTGTGTTTGAATCACCACATTTCAGCCAAGTTTCCCGGCTGCGTAATCTCCAGCTCTTTTCCTCCGACAGAAGTATTGATGCCCTGTTCTGTTCAAGCATTTTAAGTGTGGCCGACTCCTCAGAGGTCAATGTGCCAGTGGACGAGGAATGAATGATCAAAGAGATTTCAGATTCCAACATGTTTAATCTTGTTTTTTGCAATGCTTTTTGATCATGAAACCAATCTTTTGATTTGTTTTTAAGAACTTGAAGTTTCCAAACAAGGCGCCGTTGAGGGTTCCCTTCACTTTGGAATCGTGGATCCCTCCAAACCGAATGCACTAAGTCGGAGTATGCCTCGACCGAAAGCCAGTGATGATTAAATTTGAAAGGAGGAGAAGGGTGTAGGACATGAAACCTTAGTTGTAGAAAGATAGGCGCATGGTCCGACAGAAATGGGAACTCAGCCCATGATGAAGGAAAACCCGACAAGGACACGATACTTTCAGCAACCAGGAAGCGATCCAGTCTTCTGGAAATCTCTGCAGGTCTAGCTCGCCCATTTCTCCAGGTGGGGGTAAGACGGAGCGACTGAACATCTATCAAGTTATTTTTGTCAAAAATCCTCTTAAGGAAAGCTTCCAAGGGACCAGGCAGGAAGGAACCGCCCCAATTTTCATCTGCCGAGAGAATAAAGTTAAGATCACCTCCAATGATGAGGTTTGGAAAGGATAGAAGTCCAATGGAATCCAGATTAGACCAGAACCGTTGTTTGTCCACACAGGGCCCATAAATATTTAAAAGAGCAATTTCCTGCTTTGAAGTTAGACAAAGACCGTGGATCAGAATACCCCCACTGGTGAGGAAGGGTCTCATATTGAAGAGGCTGGGGTCCCAAGCCACCAGTAGACCTCCTGAAGTTCCAATAGAATTTACAGCTGTCGAGACCCATGAAGGATGGAATGAATGCACAAAATCTCTATCTTTTTGGTCAGTCGATAGAGTTTCTTGGAGAAATAATACATCAGGCTTTGAAACCTCTAGTAACCTTCTAAAGGAGGTTGTCTTTAGAGTACCTCCTATCCCCCGTATATTCAAGGAGAGTACTAACATTACTTGGATCTAGCCAAAGCTTTCAATGCTCTAAGGGCTTTGCTGTCAAGTGAAGAAGGAACTGGATCAGATTGTTGTGAGCTCAATAGGTCCTTTTTTTTCCTGGAACTTCTGGTCTGTAGAGGGGAGAGTTCAGTACTGATTCCCCGCGACCAGGCATATGACTTGGCCTTCGTGTCCATAGGAAGGGAGGATGAAGCTCCAGCCTCAGGAGTTGGCAAGAGGAGTTCTTTACCTCGGTATAATGGGAGCCGCACCGAATTTGCCGAAAGATTGGAAGAGTGTTGAATAAAATCTTGATCCTCCAGTATAGGAGCATCCGTCGAGTATAGCTCCTCCAATAGAGTATCGTCCCCCTGCACTGGCTGATTGTATTCGGGGGACACCTAAGGGGCAGGGTTTGTCTCCAGGTCGGCTCGAGGAGATCTAGTGATGGCAGGCTGCTGTGGAGAGGTCCCCAGGGGCGGAACGGAGGCAGGTCTTGAGGGGGCAGCAGCGATACTAGGATTCAGAATGGAGACAGATGCAACGGGGGGAGTAGCAGCGGAAACAGGGGACTGTGCCCCCACAGGAGAGGGATGTTGATTAGCAGGTAAAGATGAGAGCCAGGGATAACTTTCAATGGCTTCCTTTTCAGTGATAGTGAGAGAAGAGTAAAGAGCGGTGCAGAGATGCTGCAAAATGGACCGCCTGGAGGCTTCCACAGTGGGATCTGGAGGAGCAGGAGAATCCATAGGAACTTTCAGAAAAGCTAGGGCAGGATCAGGAGAGGGATACTCCGGAGGGTTGAGAAGAAGATTTGCTTCATTCGATGGATCCAGTGGGGGCTTACCGGGACAGGAGTTATGAAGGTGACATGTCTCCCTGCAAAGATTACAACGAAACGGAAGGCCAAGATAGTCCAGCCTCTGAAGCAACTTTCGACCCCTCCAATCAATAACCAAAGAATCAGCCAGTCCTGCAGTAATATCTATTTCGACCAGCACTTTCCCCATCATCCTCAGGGAGCTATTGAGAGCGTGTGTGTCCAGCGCTATGAAATTGCCCAAGGAATTACCAATAGCTCTAAGGGCTCCTTCATTCCATAGATGCAATGGGAGACCCGGAAGGAGCACCCAAAGGTGCTTGTTTGTAAAGTAATCAGTATCTGGATTGAACGTCAGCCTCCAGTGCTTGAGCATGAGGCTACTACCACCAAAAGGCCAAAGTGAAGATAGTAGAAGAGTTGCATCAGACGGTGTTTTGTAAAGGAAGCATAACCAACCTTTTTTCAGATATTGAATCTCAGGTGAGTAGCCAAGAAGAGGAAACCATGTATCCTTAATCCAATCCTCCAATGGCGGTGGCTTTAAGCTCTTGTATGAGATCCTGCCGACCAGAGCGCATGTAGACATTTTGCACAGTTCCTCCAATCCCAAACCGTCGCCCAGCACCAGTCGAGCCGACTTCCTTTTGACTTTCCAAGCTTTTCGACTATTCACTGATTTTTTGGTAGTGTGGGGGGCAAATTTGTCCGGGAGGGAATTGTCAGTAACCTGTGGATCCGATAGTGGATGGCAAGATTGATGCTCAGGGGAAAAAGCGAGAGAAGCGAGGCTTCTTGAAGGTAAGGACTTGGAGGGAAGATGGCGAGTGTTTGAAATGAGTGCGTCAACCTTTTCAAAGAGTCCCTCTTGGGACCAGTAGGGATCGTCGGAAGGTTCCAACAACTGATGTGTCCGTGAGTCCATAGTGGGGATACAGGCGACCCACCAAAATACAAGTAAAAGACAATAAAATACAGAATGGGGGAGAGTAGGTGGGCCAGGGGGATGAGGGTGAAGGGTGTCGGGAGTATGCAGCTTAAGGTCAGTGGAGAGCAGTCCAAGATCAAGTATAAAGACAGGAGATAATGTAGAAAGACAGCTCAGAGTAAAGGATGAGTATAGTAGTTCAGAAGCAGAGGCCAAAAAGCATAGCTAGAGTAGTACTACGCTCTTCTACCTGGGAACACTAGATCAAACTAGATCTACAGTTGTAGTGAAAATCTGTAAACTCGGGCAGAGAAACTAAAAAGCAAAACATACTGTAACATTCAGTCACGGGGAAAGTCTGGAGGCAACCGAGGTCACTGTAGTAGACTGCACAGTAAATAGTTTAACGCTATACTCTAATTGTTTTAAGTTTTTGTTGTCACATTCTGGATCAAAACTTAAAACAATTAGATAATACCTTATTTAATTTTTGGTTATACAGGAAAGAGAATATGATTACTTAAATTTAAATTTATAATAAATTAATATTGTGGTTTTTGTTTATTAGGTAGTATTTAATTTTCAGTTATACATGAGCATAGATCCATTTTAACTATCGATTTATTATCTCTAGATAGGCATTAAATTCCTCAAGATGCAAGCATTTTTTTAGAGTATAAAATTTGAGAAAATTTTTGCATTTCAAAAGAATTGATGCTTCTTGGGGCATGTAGTTAAGATGGATGTAAGTTGGTTCTTAATATATATATATATATATATATATTNGCCTAATGGTTAAGAACACGTGTTTTCTCCTAAGAGGTCACAAGTTCAAATCTAGAGGGGGTAGGGTATGTATACCTCCATTATTAGGGTGGAATCATTAAGGTGGGTTACACTTTCATGACAATCGGGTCTCCAACATTCCGAAAATCATTTTTTCGACCGAACCTTTTTATTTTTTTGGCCGAAAGTACTATTTTTCGGCCGAAAACTCTTTTGATCAAACCTTTGAACGTCAAATCGAATGGCACCCTGACGACGACCTTAATTTTCGTGTACATTTTTAGTCGGACAAATATTATTTCATCCTGTAACGCCTGTTTGGCCGAAAGATATTACATCCGAAATAATGTTTCGATCGAACTATCTTTCGGCCAAAGGATAGTTCAGTCAAAACATTTTTCGGCCGAACAAATGTTAATATATTTCCTGCACATCGCAACTGTCACATCTTTTGCGAGTTCAGAGAGCGTTTTGCTGCTGTTGTGCCGAGAGGTTGGGGTGTTTTCTGCTGTTGTGCCGAGAGGTTGTTGTGTTGGGGGCATTTGCTGCTGTTGTGCCAAGAGGTTGTTGTGTTGGGGGTGTTTGCTGCGGGCATACGGGCGGTGGACGTTGGAGCAACGACGATGTTGTGGATGTTGGAGCAGCGGGCGTCAATAAGGTATGTTTAGATTAGTTTTAATTACTATAATATAATTAAGATTTATAATAGAATTATAATTTATATTTTTAAGTTATGAATTAAATTTAATTTTTTAGATTGTTGGCAGGGCCATATTCGGCCCTGTCCATGTACAGGTACACGCCTGAATTCGACCCTGTACCTGTACATGGACAGGGTCGAATAGAACATAGAATCACAGTTAATAATGAACCTAGCTTACATAGACACTACATGCTTGATCTATTAAATATCACACTTTGTAGAACACATTACCTTGTAATATGGCCCTGTCCATGTACAGGTA